>JAODAL010051489.1:0-26650 GCA_025379985.1 Phyllomedusa bahiana
CCCCCACCCGGGCTGGGGCGCCGCCCGCTGGGTGAAAAAGGCGCTGTCCTGAGCCTTTGCCCGTTCCCTTTCGGGCGCGGCAAAGTGTTGGCCAGCATCTGCCTGGCCCCTGCTGTGTTCCGGCCCATGGGTGCCGCCGCTGATGCCCGGGGCTCGTTTGCGCCCGCAGAGGATCCACCGTGGATCGTGGCCTCGGAGCCGGGGGCGCCGCTCTCCCTACAGGGACAACGGCTGGAGCAGAGGATGCCGGCTCGGCTGCGGGGATCTCAGTGCCTCTCCTGCGACGCCCGGAGCGTGTAGCAGGTAAGGTCGGCTGTGAGAACGTCGGCTGTGTGGGTAGAGGAGCCGTTCCGGCCGGGACGCCATCTTGGGAGACCTCATGACGAGGGTCATCCTTAGGCATCAGGGCAGAATAACGCCCGAAATAACTGGCCCCAATAGCCCCTGAGTCAAGCCTGGGGGTGGCCGGGGGACCCTTTTTTGGCTCTCCTGGAGGATTTGCCCATGATAAGGCGCCGATGTAGTCGGATAGAGCAAGAAAATGTGGAGGAGCTCTCAAGTCTGCTTCCTCACACGGCCATGTCAAGCCACGCCCCCCATCTCTATGGATTTCATCACCGACCTTCCCCCCTCTAAGGGTAGGTCGGTAATTTGGATGGCGGTGGACCGATTCTCTTAAATGTGTCATCTCATTGCTTTGAAGAAATTACCTTCAGCCAAACTTCTCGCCGAGTTATTTGTCCGTCATATACTGAGACTTCATGGTATTCCCTCCAATATTGTGTCTGACAGAGGGGTACAGTTTGTGTCAAGGTTCTAGAGAGCATTCTGTGGTAAATTGGGCATCTCTCTGTCCTTCTCATACTCGCCTTCCATCCCGAGACTAATGGGCAAACCGAGAGACTTAACCAGTCGCTAGAACAATACCTCAGATGCTACGTTTCGGAATGCCAGGAGAGGTGGAATTCATTTTTGCCCATGGCGGAGGTCGCCCCTAACAATCATGAGAATTCCTCAACCAAACTCTCCCCCTTTTACTGTAATTACGGGTTTCACCCCAGATATTCCGCCGCTACAGGTTGCGAATCTAAATTTCCCAGTGTCAAATCCGCCGTTAAGCGACTGTGCACAGTCTGGGCTAGGAGTCGTGAGACTCTAGAAAAAGCCCAAGCTCGGCAAATCAATTACACTAATAAAAAACGCCGACCTGGACCCGAATATGTAGTCAGCGACAAGGTGTGGCTCTCGACAAAAAATCTCCGTCTTTGGGTGCCATCTACAAAGTTCGCTCCCCGGTTTATAGGTCCGTTCATTATCACTGAAGTTATTAACCCGGTATCTTTCAGACTCCGCCTTCCAAGTTCACTCCCTATCCATCCGGTGTTCCACAAATCTCTCCTAATACATTCCTGCTGTGGTCGGTCGCTCTCCTCCTCATCCTGTGATCATACAAGGGGAACTAGAATACGAAAGAGAACGTATTATCGACTCTCGCAGGGTTCACTGGTGCACTGGAAGGGGTATGGTCAGGAGGAGCGGGTGTGGGTGGTGTCTAGGGACTTGCATGCCCCCGGACTGGTGACAAAATTTCACCAAGCCAACCCTTTCAAGCCAGGGGGATCTAAGGAGGGTCCGGTGGCCCCTCATAGAAGGGGGGTTACTGTCATGTCTGTGCCATCGAGCCATGGTCGCCGGCCACGGCCGCGGCGACCATAGCTGCGGCCTTGCCTTCTTTGTGTGAACACATCCCTGTAGTCCTGAATCTTGATTGATTTCTGGCCAATGCCTTGGTCAGAAATCCTCCAGCACTCATAAGGGTTAATCCGCTCTCTGGATTGACAGATTCTTCCTCCTATCCCTGCTCCTCTTCTTCCTCCCTTTTCCTATATATAGCTACTGCTTCCTCTTTCCAGTGCCTGCTATATTGCTCTGGTCACTATAGTTAGCCTGTTCTCTTGCTGTCCTCTGTGTTATTGAACTCTGCTTGCTTTCCGGTTTCTCCCTTTGTCTCACGACTTTGTACCGCGCTGTCCGCCCCGTTACCGTCTCAGACCGTCCGACTACGTCTTTTGTGTTCTTTGTTTGTTTGTCTCTGTCTGTGCACACTGCTCAGTGTAGCCTTGAGTCTTCTGGTTGGGGCCGGCCTGTTAAGGAGTCGGGTTCCCCAAAAGGCAGGGACAGAGGCTGGGATCAGTGTCAGGGCCCCACTTGTCTGCGTCTTGTGTGCGTCCCTGACCATCCCTAACAAGCAGTCAGTCTTCCTAATTAAAAGATAAAAAAAGTAGTCACTGTGCTGTTTGGCATCATAGTGTGTACCACACTGAACATGGACTAAAAGAATTTAAAGAGAGAGTTCACTCAGGAGATTAGAAAGAAAATTGTAGACAAACATGGTAAAGGTAAAGGTTGTAAGACCATTTTATAACCTTTTGATGTTTCTGTTACTACAGATGCACATATTATTCAAATGTTTAATGTCTAAGGGACTGTAGTCAACCTTACTGGACGTGGCCACAATAGGAAAATTGATGACAAATTAAAGACAGAAAATATTAATGGTAAGCAAAGAGCTCAAAATAAATTCCAAAGATTTTAGAAGTAAGCTCCAAGGTCAAGGTACATCAGTGTCAGATCGTACCATTCGTCGCTGTTTTTGCCAAAGAGGACTTATTAGTAGACGACCGAGGAGGAAACAATTGTTGAAAGCAAATTATCAAAAAACAAAATTGAAATTTTCCAATATTAACAAGTCACAAAGCTTTTGGAAGAATGTCTTTTGTACAGATGAGACAAAACTGAAGATATTTCACAAGTCACATGAGCTCTATCGTCACAGATGCAAAAATGAAGCATACAAAGAAAAAACATTGTACCTACTGTGAAAGATGGAAGTGGCTTGGTTATGTTTTGGGGATGCTTTGCAGCATCTGGCACAAGTTGTCTTGAATCTGTGCCGGGTACAATGAAATCTCAAGACTATTAGGCCATGTTCACACGGCTTAAAATGGGCCGTATTTCGGTCCGTAATTACGCGCCGAAGTGCGCCAATTACGGGCCGAAAATGTCCATTCATTACGGTAATTCACAGTTCTCATAGAGAACTATGGATTACGTCTCCTCTCCCTGCCCGGCGAATCCGCCTGGCGGGGAGATAATTGACATGTCACTTTCTAGCGGCGTATACGCGCCGCTAGCAGTGATAGTCTATGGGCCGGCGAAGTGCCGGCCCCCTGCTTACTCCCCCGCTCCGCCCCGCCCCGTCCACACGGGCGTAATTGCGGGGCGAAATTACGTCCGCAATTATAGCCGTTTTGGAACATAGCCTTAAGGTATCCTGGAGCGAAATGTGCTGCCCATTTCAAAAAGCTTGTTCTCAGTCGCATGTCATGGGTCCTCCGCAGGTAAATTACCCAAAACACAGCTAAAAACATCCGAGAGTGGCTAGGAGCTAAGCATTGGACTATTCTATGAGCCCTGATCTAAATCCTATTGAAAAACTGTGGAAGGAACTGAAATGTGCAGTATGGAGACAGCACATTTCAGACACCTGAGACAGCTGGAACAATTTGCTCTCAAGGAGTGGGCTAAAGTACATGTGGACAGGAGCAGAAATCGTTTGTTTGCAGTGATTGCCTTAACATAACTTAAAATATTAAGTTAAGGGTACCATTATTTCTGTCCAGGCCAGTTTCAGTTTTTCAGATTCATTATTACTTGTGTCAATTTAACCCCTTAACCCTTCCAAAGAAAAAAAAATTACTCTTCATTTTTCTCCTCCCTGCCTTCCAAAAGCCATTATGTTTTTATTTTTATTTTTTGCAGGATAAGATTTACTTTCTAATGGTGTCATTCATTGTACCATAGAATATATTGGGAAACTGTAAAAAAAAATTCTAAGAGGGGCAAAATGTGAAAAAATGTACTTGTGCCATGTCTGCGTTTTTTTGCTTTTATGGCGTTCAATCTTCGGTAAAAATGATATGTTATCTGTATTCTACATGTTGATATGAATCCGACAATACCAAATGGTTTCCGTAATGTTTTGGCACCATAAAAAAAATTCCAAATATCTTCTACTTTTGAAATTTGCGCAGCAGCGCCATTTTCTGCGACCAATAACTTTTTTGTACTAACACCTACGGACTTGAGTAAGCGTGATTTTTTTGCAGACTGAAGCGTACTTTTTTATTGGTACCAGTTTGGAACACATGCAACTTTTTTTATTAAATTTATTCAAATTTTTAGGGGATGTGAATTTTTTTTTCTTCTACGGTGTTCAGCATACAGGATAAATTATGTTAGATTTTAATAGATCAGACTTTTTTGGACGTGGCGATACCAAATATGTGTAACTTTTTTATAATTTTTTTTATTTGTAAAATGGTAAAAGGGGGTGATTTCAACTTTTACAAAATTTTTTACACTTTAAATTTTTTTTTTTTACTTTAACTTTGAGTCCCTCTAGGGTGCTTCCCCACTAGGGGGCACAATCATTTATACAGCCTTATGCATTCTATAGACAATGCATTAGGGTATACAAAAATGGCAGTTTTATTACTTCCTATCTGGGGCAGGAAGCAGTAAAACAGAAAACACGGCGGCGATGGAAGCCTTCACAAGGCTTCCAGCTGACATGTTCACCGATTGGGAGCCCGTGATTTCGCCGCGGGCAGCCTGATCGAAGTGAGGAAGGTGCGCAGGGGTTAAACAGCGCGGGATGGAGGCGGCTCCTTCCCACACTGTAACTGCCGATCCTGCTACACAGCTCCTTAACGCCACCAGGATGTACTCATACATCCAGTTGGGGTAAGGTGTTAAAGTTATTTCAGTGACCATTGTGAGTTTTCCTTTCTTTAATGCTAGCATACCAACAATTTTGTTCACAGTTGTAAAACACTAAGGAGCAATCAGATCCAGGCACATGTGACTGAAGCATAGATGACATCACAAAAGCCAGTTCTGAGCCTATAAAAACAACTGTGTAACTGGCCTTATTGGTGAATGCAGAGAAGAGACAGAGCAAAGCAAAAACTCAGTGAATCTTTAAAGTTACTCATTGCTTCTTTGCCTGTTCTTCATGGAGATCCGAGGTTTGGCATTCTTGCTTCTCTTCTGGGTCACATGGGCACTGTTGGGCCTCTATGTCTTGACTGCCATGACAGTCATCTCAGGGCATAACAAATATCCTTACATCAGGTAACAGTCTATGTGGCAAGATTCCTTTAATTATCGATATTGTTGTAATAACTAGAATTAATTTTATATCTTCCTATATGTTCCTTGATTTCCCAGTGACACTGGAAAAGAATTCCCAGAATCAGTGGTCTACATGGTGGTCTTCATGGTTATGTCCATCCTAGGTAAGTGGGTGCAGCTTTCTATAAGTAGATAACATGAGGAGCTTAGCGGTGATGACGTTAAATTACTATTTAATGCTAACTGGCGAGCGCCACTGGAAATTATTAAAGGATCCCGGAGGCTGTTTCAAGTGTCCATATAAATGACCCATGGAAATCTCCAGCTGATAACATGTGTTGTCTACCTTAGGGGTCAGCATTACATCCATCCAGTACAGGTTCATGATCATCCAATCTAAAACATCAGAGAAGTGTTACATCCTTGGACAGAAAATCCTATATGCTATGGGATGGATCGCGTGTATTGGGACTGCTGTGAACGCCGTATGTTCGGTTAGTTATCATTATTTATATAAAGTGTTGATTAGTACATAGAAGGTCAGCACCTCAGGCCTAATGATATATAAAGGGGTTATTGCGTGAAGTCCAGTGATGTTTACTCCATGGGCAGGTTATTTTTTTTCAGTCTTTGTTTTATAGAAAATATAGGGCGACATGTATGAACGGGGCCAGTGGCGTAGCTACAGAGATCGCAAGGGTCGCAATTGCGACCGGGCCCCTGAGCTAGGGGGCCCACGAGCCCCCCCTCGCCACACAGCTTGTGCCTTGTGATCAAACAGGCCATCGCAACAGCAGCCGGACACAAATTCTGTGCACGGTGGCTTGCGGCTGAGAGAGAGACAGGAAAGGGAGGGAGAGCAGCGCTCTGTCTCCCGGTCGGTGAACAACCTCACTGAGCATCAAGAGAAGCCACAGCTCGAACTGCCTGTAGTCCTTTAGTGATTACACAGTAAGTGTTAACACTAGCACACCTTTATATGTTATAATACTAATGTATACTACGTTAAGTCACACTACACACCTATAGTGGTCTGTGATGTGTATGGCTTATGTAAACATGAGGACTGGCACATTGGAGGCATGCTGGAACTTATAGTTCTACAGCTGCTGTGGGGAATACGGTACCAGCATACCACTACTTTGGCTATAAATTTTGATTTAGTGTGGTATGTTGGTACTCGTAGTCCCACAGCAGCAGCTGTAAAACTATAGGTACCAGCATGCCTGGCCACATGGGCCAAGTCTCAAGTTGCATAAGACATGCCACCTTACAGGAAATCACTCTTTTGGTGTGTATTTATTTTTTTATTTATTTTTTTGATTTATTTATATGTGTGTGTGTGTATGTTTATTGATATTTATGTGTGTGGGTTTTGGTTATAGTTTAATATTTGTGTAGTGTGTGTGTTAATGTGGTTAGATTTTTGTTATATGATTTTGTGATTTGTGTGTGGTTGGTGTTGTGGTGTGGGTATCTGGTCGGGGTGATTTGCTGATTGTGTTTAGTTGTTGTGCGTGTTGTAGTTTTTTTTGTGTGTTTCATGGTGGGGGGGGGTGATTGATGGGTTGGGGTGGGGTTTGTTGGGTGGGTTTTGGGGGTGATTGTGTGTGGTGTGAATGTGTGTGTATATTTGTATATATATGTGTATTTGTGTAAACATATATATATGTGTGTGTGTATATTTGTGTATATATATATATTTGTGTATGTGTGTGTATATATATGTGTGTGTGTGTGTGTGTGTGTTTTATGTGTTTTGTGTATATATATATATATATATACTACTATAAATATATATATATGTGTGTATATATATTGTGTGTGTATGTATGTGTGTAGCTACAGGAGTCACAGCAGCAGGGCCCCTGAGCCAAGGAGACCAGGAAGCCTACTGCCACATCACAGTATCACTGGGTAGGTCACATAGAGCCAGTGATAAAGCGCTCACAGCTGCTGCTGCATGGTGGCAGGCAATAGTGAGGCAATGGCATCCACAACGTTTTTATTTGCAGTGGAGAGGGACAAAGAGGGAAAAGGACACTGGTTGAAATTCATTTCATTTATTGGACAATTTCTTTTTAATTAGATATAATTTTCTGCATCGCGCTACACACAGACATCGCTACGCCAAGTAGGGACCTGTGGTTGATGTACTGACACAACAGATGGCGTCTGGGGTTAGGGGGGGGCCCAAGCTGAAGTTTTGCACCCGGGCCCCTGAGTCTCTAGCTACGCCCCTGAACGGGGCTGACCCAGATATCTGGTGTTGTCTTTTTATGCCTGGGAAAAATCAGACGGCAGCCTGTTTCATACATTTTTTTTCCAATCAAAGCTTTAATTGATATTAGTGAAAATAAAGATACATTGTTCTCACAGAGTGGACAAATTATTCAGAAAAATTGGTTCTCGTTCATCAAGCATATATGCTTAGTAAAATAAACACAGACTCAAAGATTATACTTTTAATTATTACATTTATAAGTGTATCCTCATATTTTCAAGGATGGTTTATGTTAGTAAACCTAATGTAATTAATGAGCATGGACTACGGTGAAATGCATATTTATTCATTGCAAATAGTACCCCCCCTTAACCCTAAGGACCGGCGTTTTTTTTTGGTGACACGTTCGTTTTTCCCTCACCTCGCATTCTGAAAGCCTAACTTCTTTATTTTTCCACCTACCATAGAACACATGAGGGTTTTAATTTTGCTGGACAAGGATGTACTTTCTATTGGTGTTATTCACTATACTATAGAAGACTACTGGGGGAAACCGCAAAAAAAATTCCAAGTGGGACAAATTGTGAAAAAAAAATTATTTTCAGCCATGTTTGCGGGGGTTTTGCTTTTACATGCGTTTCAATCTTCGGTAATATATATAATGGTTATCTGTTTTCCTCAGGTTGTTAACGCATCCGGCATACCAAACATGTAGGGTTTCGTTATGTTTTTGGTACCGTAAAAATTTCCAAACATTTTCTATTTTTGACAATTTTGCGCCACGGCGCAATTTTGTGGGACCAAATAAATTTTTTGTTATAACACCTACGGGAGTTCAGTGATGGGGGCATTTTTTGCGGGTGATAGTGTATCTTTTATCGCTAGCAGTTTGGAATGCATGCGATTTTTTGTCATTTTATTCCATTTTTGAGTGATGTAATAAATGACCAAAAAACGCAAATTTTGGCGTTTGGAATTTTTTTTTCTTTACGGTGTACAGGGTACGGGATAAAATGATGTTATATTTTTATAGATCGGACTTTTTCGGACGCGGTGATACTAATAGGTGTAACTTTATTTTTTATTTTAATGATTGTATTTGTCCACAATGGGAAAGGGGGTTGATTTGAACTTTTAATATTTTTTTTTTTTTGGATTTAAAATTTTTTTTTTTTTTTTTACTGAAACATTGAGGACACTGTTTAATGACCATAGGTGGCGGCGATTGTTAATACAACCTAATGCATTGCATAGGGCCAATGCATTTAGTGGTGTACAATGATGGCGGTTTCCCCACTTCCTGTCTGCGGACCGGAAGTGGGGGCAAACCGGCCAGGGTATGTGACGGTGACCTTCCTAAGGGTCCCCACTCAAATGCCCGGTGATCGGGAATCGGCGCAGCATAGCTGCGCTATATGTCGATGACCGTAACGATCGGTGCGCGGCACCCGATCGGCGTTAATTCAGACGCCGCGGGCATGAAGGGTTAAAAACAGCGCCAAGCGGGCGGAGCACCCGCGGCGCTGTTTACTGCCGGGGTGTTAGCGGCGAATTGCGCTAATAAACACCGGTGGCTGTGCGGGGGGTCGCGGAGCGATCCCATGCAAAGCCCCTTAGCGACCCTGGGGACGTACTCATACGCCAAGGTCGTTAAGGGCGTTAAAGGGAACCTGCAATTGGTTATCCCCCCCCCGGCTGACGGACAGCACATCATGGCTAGTGTCAGACCTGCTGTTTCCAGCGCTGTGTCCCTTATTCTGTATGATGCAGCAGTTTTAGAGCTTTTACCCCTCAAATCTTATTAATGATCAGGTGTTAACTCCACCCACCTAAGGCTAGCTCCGCCCACTGACAGTTATTCACATGTTTCTACCTATTCAAAGTAATAGGCTTGTCAGTTGAGGTGGGCGGGGCTAGCCTCCGATTGGCCGGGTTTGAAAAGAACTGACTCTTCGAATGACTCTTCTAGCTGAAAACTGCAGATTTGAGCATTAAATACACGAAAACTACAGCATCTTCCAGAATAAGGGACACAGCGCTGGAAACAGCAGGTCTGTCACTAGCTTTTTCTGTCCTCAGCCAGGGGGGCAAAAACTATGTGACAGGTTCTCTTTAATAACAGGAACACCTAACTGTATCTAAACCAAATAACATAACAGTCGACTGAGGGGATACTGTACTGAAAAAGTGTACTAAAGTAATCACTTGGAGAGTGACCACTAGAGGAATCCTTAAAGCCAATTAATACAAAAAACCATGTGAAGAGAAAGGCAAAATAAACTTAACTTTTAATAGTTTAATTATAAGTAAAATTACATACTTAGATGGCGCCCTAGAGAAAACAACAAAAAAAGAGAGAAGGCTCACCTAATGGGAGGGACTAATCTAATTCCCTATCCAGACCCTCAGGTGACGGGAGCTATTGAGCCCTAGCCTATCAACAATAAACAGGAATATGCCCCAATAAGGGCGGGTCCCTGGCAGGAACCTGCCCCTGCAAAAAAATCTAACCCTATAGATTAAACTATTGGTCCCTTTCCCAACATGTTTCGATTTCCAGAAATCGCATCAGGGGATGATGGAGATAGCGAAGACCAAAAGAGGGAAAAACAGGCTATGATACAGATGTTATGTTAAGCCTGTAGAAGAAACTATCATAACAGTATGTGCTGAAATGAGAGTATATACAGTGCAGCTATAAAAGCCCACAACAAAAGTGCGCCTCATGCACCTGGATTATTTTACTCACTGTTACCCAGGTGAGTCAGCAAACAATGCAGAGTGGAGTGTGCAGTATGCAACATGAGGCCGGGTACAGGCATCTAAATCAAAAAATAACAATCCAATGTAAGGAAAACGAACTAGGTACAGATACACTAAATAAAGCCACAACCCATTAGAGAGCCGAATATGGTCTACTCACCAGACTGAGAATGCTCAGAAGCGGCACGTCCCTCACCCTGTAGAGGTGTTCCGGCAGTGGCCGGATTCTGTGAGACGCGGTATGAGCGCGGTCGGTAGTCTTAAGAAGCGCGCGTAGTGGCGCCTATGTGACGTCACGGGCAGTGCGCCCGTGAAGCCGTGCTAGGACAATGATGCGTCCATGGCAACGCCGGCGCATGCGCGTAGGCACTTAACCCATATTGGGAAGTGTTAAGACATATGACTGAGTGCAATGCGTGCACTCTGTCAAATATGAATAAAGCGGTATTTTGGCTGGGGAAGCGAGACAAAGACTCAAAAGTAGACAAAATATACAATACATGCAGAGTGTGAGGAACAAATAAAGAATATATGGAGGAAAGAGCATATCCATGTCAGGAACGTCTAGAAAGAATGATATTGCTCACTTCGCTAAAATGTCTTATAGAAAGCAATTGAAGTCAAGATGTTCATTCAATCCTGAGGGGGTCATGGTGTTCAAAGTGAAAATCCAAAAGCTCTCTCTCTGCAAGAGCAGCTGATCAATATTGCCGCGTCTGGCAGAGAGGGGGATGCGGTCAATGCCACACCAACGTAGGCAGCTTACATCACTATTGTGTTCGTTTCTCACATGACGTGATACTGAGGTGTCCCTTGCATGGCGAACATCGCCCAGATGCTCACCTATACGGCGTCGAAGTTGTCGCGATGTTTTGCCTATATATTGTAGGCCACATGTACACCTCAACATGTAGACGACATGTGTCGTTTTACAGTTAATGAAGTGGTTGATGTCAAATTTTCTTTTGTCGTCCTTATCTGAGAAAGAGTTAGTCTGGGTCATGAATGTGCAGAAGGAACATTCGCCACAGCGGAATGAACCATTCGGTCGTCGCAACCACGTTTCTTTCCTTGGCGCAACGTAATGGCTGCGTACTAGTAGATCGCGAAGGTTCTTACCCGTCTATATGTGACCGACGGGTAAATACCTATGTGGTCCCTTAGATCTGGGTCCATCCTTAGGATGTGCCAGTGACGTTTCAAGGACTCACGAATAATGGGGCTGCTTTGTCAAATGTGCCGACCAGACGTATGACAGATTCGGTCGAATCTTTGGGTTTATGTCCTACTGTGAGGAGTGTGCTGCGCTCACTCGCAAGTGCTTTATTGTATGCCTGTCTCAGGGTAAAATGGGATAGCCCCTTTTCCCGAAACCTCTGTCTCAGATTACCTGCTTCTCTTTCCCGAAAATCACTTAGCTGTGAGCAATTGCGTCTTAATTCGAAAAAGGGATTGTCCCCTTGGTATGCCTCTTTTAAGGGGTGTGGGATGGTGACTCTCCCAGCGCAGTAAGGAGTTGGTAGCTGTAGGTTTACGATAGATTGTCGTCTTCAACTCACCTGTTTGTTCTTTGGAGATCAAGACATCCAAAAAAGGTAGAGTGTCGCCCCCAAATTCAAACGTAAATTTCAGGTTTAGTGCATTGACGTTCAGCACTTTTAGCATGGCAACAAATTCATCTTTTGTGCCGTTCCATATAATGAAGACATCATCGATGAATCTAAGCCATAACCCAATTTTATCAGAAAAAGGTGGTGGACTATCGCCAAAAACGGTGGAAGCCTCCCACCAGCCGAGGTACAGGCCCGCATACGCTGGGGCACAAGCACTGCCCATGGCGGTGCCTCTCTGCTGGTGGAAGACTCCACCGTCAAAAAGAAAATAGTTTTTAGTCAAGATAAACTCCATTAGCTCAACCACGAAGGTGCTATGTGATATATATTGTCTGCCCCTTGAGGATAAGAAACTCCTGACCGCTTCCAATCCCAATTGGTGTGGGATAGATGTATATAAAGATTCAACATCTATGCTGACCAGTGATGACCCAGGATCTAAGATAAGGCCATCTAGGCGTTTGAGTAGATCTGTGGTGTCCCTGATGTAGGACGGAAGACTTTCTACAAACGGTGCCAAAATGTGATCGATATATGTCCCACAATTTTGACATAAGGCGTTCTTCCCCGAGACTATGGGGCGTCCCTTGAGAGGGGTCGTCCCTTTATGCAGCTTGGGCAAGGCGTAAAAAGTGGCCACAGTAGGAAACCTGGTGTATAGGAAATCATATTCGTTTTTATCGATTAACTCCCGTTCCCTGGCCTTGGTGAGCAAAGACTTCAGCTCAGACTGGAACAGGTTGGTTGGATCGAAAGTTAATTTCCTATAACATGATTGGTCAGACAAAAGTGCATAGCACATGTCTCGGTATTGTGTGTGGTTTAGGATCACAATGTTGCCCCCCTTGTCAGATGGTTTTATACATACGTCATGTCTTTGTTTAAGTTTGACCAGGGCCTGATGTTCTGGATTAGATAGGTTGGCCTTTGGTGTGGGTCTAATCTTAGTAAGATCCTTGAGCACCAGGTCAAGAAATACATCGACACATGATATGTCACTGACCGGAGGCATTCTTGTGCTTTTAGTTTTAAGGTCGGTAAATGGTCCCTTGCCTAAGTCGTTTTGGGGGATTTCGGATAAACCGAAAAGTAGTCTAACGTCCTTTAACATATCAGGGGGTATGCCCAGAGCCTCACTTTCCTTTTTTTGCTGGGCGGAAAAGAATTTTTTCCAATGCAATTTTCGTGCAAAAAGATGAAGGTCTTTTGACCATCTAAAAGGACTGAACCCAGTGGTGGGTACAAAGGATAAGCCTCTAGCAAGGAGTTGCATTTCTTCGGTAGTCAAATCCAGACCCGAGAGGTTAATAATTTGAGTGTTCAAATCCCTTCGGTCTGGAATGACTGTAGAGGTGACCTGTTTGTTGTTCAAACTCGGTATGATGGAGTGTTTATGCGTTCCCTCAATTGGTAGGGGTTGTGTGTATCTAAAAAACGTGGGTTGTTACCCCTATTATTAGCTGCCCCCCTACGTCCTCTAGAACCCCGGGAACGTCCTTTAGACCGGGAGCGTGTAGGATTCGTCTCTTTATCAGAGTCTGAAAGATCTGTCTCAGTTGATGAGATTTCAGTCTGAATGTCTCTATTAGTATTTTTCTTAGTTAGACACGTGTACACCCTATTCTCCCTAAAATCCGCCAGATCACGCAAGAACTGACGGTGTTTTCTGTCCTTTAGATGGTACTGAAAACGCTCGATCTGCACTTGTAGTTGTTTTTCTTTCTGTGCAAACTCCGGGTCCCCTGTAAATTTTTGAATCTGTTCAGTCTGCTCCTTAAGTTTGGAATTCGGTTGAGCTAATGGAGTTTATCTTGACTAAAAACTATTTTCTTTTTGACGGTGGAGTCTTCCACCAGCAGAGAGGCACCGCCATGGGCAGTGCTTGTGCCCCAGCGTATGCGGGCCTGTACCTCGGAGGCTTCCACCGTTTTTGGCGATAGTCCACCACCTTTTTCTGATAAAATTGGGTTATGGCTTAGATTCATCGATGATGTCTTCATTATATGGAACGGCACAAAAGTAAATTTGTTCCCATGCAAAAGTGTAAAAGTCAATGCCTAAACCTGAAATTTACGTTTGAATTTGGGGGCGAACTTCCCTTTTTTGGATGTTTGATTCCCCAAAAAGAACAAACGGGTGAGTTAAGACGACAATTACGAAAACCCAAAAGTAAAAAACCCCTTTATGCCTGGGAGGGGGTCACCATCCCACACCCCTTAAAAAGAGGCATCCCAAGGGGACAATCCCTTCGTTTAAGAGAAATTTTGTCACGAAGGACTTCGGGAGAGAAGAGGTAATCTGAAAAAGAGGTTTTGGAAAAGGCTACCCCCGTTTTTCCCTGAAAGGCATAAAATAAAGCACTTGCGGTGAGCGCGCACACCTCCTAGGAAAACCCCCAAAGATTCGACCAATTTTTTTAACTTGGTCGGCAATTGACAAAGCAGCCCAATTGTTGTGGGCCCTTGAACGTCACGGACATCAAAGGATGGACCCAATCTGGGGCCACTAGGTATTTCCCGTCGGTCACATATAAGGGGTAAGAACTTCCGATCTACTAACGCAGCCTTTACGTTGCGCCAAGGAAAGAAACGTGGTTGCGACGCCCCGAATGGTTCATTCCGCGGTGGCAATGTTCCTCTGCACATTCATGACCCAGACAACCTTTTCAAAAAGGGACAAAAAAAAAAAAATTTTGACATCAACCACTTCATTAACTGTAAAACGACACATGCTTACATTTTTAGGTGTACTTTGGGGCCAAATTATGGGCAAAACATCGCGACAAATCGACCCGTATAGGGGAGCTCTGGGCATGTTCGCCTGCAAGGGACACCTCAGTATCACGTCATGTGAAAACGAAAAACCAAAATGATGTTTGCTGCCCACATTGTGTGGCATTGACCCCACCCCCCCTCTCCGAGGGCAATATTGATAGCTGCTCTTCGAGAGAGAGTTTGGATTTTCACTTTGAAAACCTGACCCCCTCAGGGTTGAAGAACATCTTTACTTTAAATTTCTTTTAAAGACATTTTGCGAAGTGAGCAACATCATTTTTCTAGCGTTCCTGAAAGGAATGCTCTTTTTCTATATATTTTTTATTTTTTCCTCACACTTGCTGTATTGTTATTTTGAACTTTCGAGTTTTGTTCCTTTCCCGCCCAAAAAAACGCTTTTTTCATTTTTGACAAGTGAAAGCATTTCCTCTCATATTCTTAAAATCCCAATATGGGTTTAAAAGGGTACGGATTCGCCGGCGTTTTCTATGGCGATCTTTCCCACCGGCTTCACCGGGGGCCCCTGCCCCTGACGTCAAATAGGCCCACTACGCGCGCTTCTTAAGACTACCCACCCGCTATACCCGGGTTTACAGAAAACCGGCCCCTGCCCGGACACCTTACAGGGGGGAGGGACGTCGCTTTGAGCATTCTCAGTCGTGAGTAAACAATTCGGCTCTCTCATGGTTTGGCTTTTTTTTTTTTCGGGACTAGTTCTTTCCTTACAGGATTGTTATTTTTTGGGTTTTGATGCCCGTACCCCCTATGTTGCATATGCCAAAATCCCTCTGGGATTGTTTGGACTCATGGGTAACATATAAAATAACCAGGTGCATGAGGGGCCCCTTTTGTTGTGGGCTTTTATGGTGCACGTATATCTCTCATTTCGCACATATGTTTTATAGTTTTTTTTTTACAGGCTAACTAACATAATTACAAAAGCCCGTTATCCCCCCTTTGGTCTTCGCTTTCCATCACCCTGATGCGATTTCTGGAGAATCGAAACATGTTTTGGGAAAGGCAATATTTATTTTGGGGTTTATTTCTTTCAGGGGGCAGGTTCCGCCCGGACCGCCTTATTGGGGGGTATTCCCGTTATTGTTGATGGCTAGGGCTCAATAGCTCCCGCCACCCGAGGGGTGGATAGGGAATGAAAACCCCCCCCATTAGGTGGCCCTTTTTCCCCTTTTTTTTTTTTTTCTAAAAATACTGACTATTAACTTATTTTTACCTTGTTTTAAAATTTTACAGGGGGTAGGGACCCGTTTTAAAAGCCCCTGACGGAGAAAATCATACCATCCTGTAGGCGTCAGACCCAGAGGTCTCTCCATACTGTTCATACATTTTAAAATCTCCCGCCGCCACCCCCTCGGCCCTTTTTTTAAACCCCATCTCGGGGGGGTGTGCGGGAGGCGGGACGCACTACAACCGTATCGAAGCAACAAATTTATAGCTGCGCTACGCCATTTCTAGGTGCATTACAGCTGGAACAGGTAAACCACTTTCCAAGTTGTATACCTGAGCCAGAAATGTCGTTCAAGTGCTAGAATGCGCCTGATTTCTGACCCTCTGCAATGTGTGTTCAAAAATCATGCACATTCTATGCCTTTATTATGCGCAAGAAATTTGGCGTTCACATGCCAAATTTAATGCATGTCGCCCATAGTGTCTGCTGCTCAGTGGTATATATTGATTAGATTTTTTTATTGTGGCTAATGGAGCATACATTATCATGGTGGCTCCTGTGACTATACAGTCGAGTCACATTATTATGACCACCAGCTAATACCCAGAGTAATGGACAGCAGCTAGCAAGGCTGGGAGTGACTCAGAAAGGTCCTAGTAGGTTATCATAGGTATCTAGACCCATGCAGGCAGCAGTGCATCCCACAGCTACTGGAAGGTGTGTAGGAGAGGATCCATAGAGCAAAAATAACTATCGAGGTGGTCCCACAGATGCTCATTTGAGATTGAGTCTGGAGAATTAGGGAACCAGGGTAGTATTTGGAAGTCTTGGTCATGCTCTTCCAACCAATGCGGACATTTCTAGCCATGTGAAGTGTTGCATTTTATTGCTGGGAGATTGCATCTGCCTCAGGGAAGACAATCAGCATGTATGGGTATTTGTGATCTGCAAGCATGGATTCATACCCAAATTAGATCAGAGTGACTTCCACATGAATGAGTGGCCCAGAGAATGCCACGAAAACATTCCCCAGATCATAAAGCTGCCACCACCAGCTTCTGTTCTTTCAGCAATGGTTGTAGAATGTTTGTTCACTGTTGTTTCCTGCCTAACATGTCAACATCTATACGTTCAATAAAGCAGAAAGTGCCACTCAGCATAGGTCCAGCTTCGGTACTGTCGTAAAAATTGAAGCCTTTTCCGTTGATGCAACTTCATTAGCAGAGGTTTGTCTGCCCCATATACAGTAAGGCTCACTGAACCATTGTTTTAGGCCCATGTCTGGTAGCCCTCCGGTTCCTGTTGGTGATGAGCTGCTCCACCGTAATGTCAGTCTGCACTAGCGCAGTTTTGTAGCCGACATTCAGCCCTCACATCAGTGGCACATGGTGCTCCGCAGTTTCTGTGTTGCCTATTTGAAATGGTGACATTACTCTACTCACGATATACTTTCACTACAGCAGCATGAGAACGGTTCACAAACTGCTCAGTTTCAGAAATACTGCCACCCTTGACCCAAAAACCAGTAATGCCTTTTTGCAACTCTGATAATTCACCCCTTTTACCCTTGACAGTAACAAGAGATATTTATGCAGACCGCCTATCACACACCAACCCAACTCACGACATGTGATTTCTGTCATGTGATGCGCACTGCAGACACCGAAAGTAGGAAGTGGTCATAATAATGTGACTTGACTATGGTATTTTACTGCCCATGCATAATTACTCTCAACCTGTGGCTCCTGCTTTTCTATATTCTCAGATCTACATGACAACCTCGGTGATCACATTAATGTATCTGTCTATGTTCCAGGTGAAAACCAATCCTACAGTCCACAGGACCGGCGCAGGATCAGCTTTTTACCTTGGTGGTATTTACAACCTGTACCAAGCTGTATTCCTGTACAACAGATCCTTCAGCAGTCAACGTATGTGCCACATTAGACTGGCAGCATCCTTGCTGACCATTGTGGCACTGCTTATTAGTATCCTTTCCTAATTGACTGGCACAGTAAGGGTGCGTTCCCACGGCAAACACTAAATACCGGTCGGATTTTCCAAACGGTATTTTGGCTTTTTTTTTTTT
This sequence comes from Phyllomedusa bahiana, assembly GCA_025379985.1. NCBI lineage: Eukaryota > Metazoa > Chordata > Amphibia > Anura > Hylidae > Phyllomedusa > Phyllomedusa bahiana. The sequence goes on from JAODAL010051489.1 coordinate 17,846, forward strand.
GCACGTAAGGGGTTGTCTTTTGTCCGCGGTTTGTGGATTCAAGCCCACCCCCGTCTTACCAACAATTTCATGTTCTGCCCGAAAACCAGGCGGAAAATCTGTGCAGTGTGGACTGCTGCACGGATTTTCTTTTTAAGTCTATGTAAAAGGTTGACAGACGGTTTTCAAATCCGAAAAATGTCTGTATAACCGACTGAAAACCTGTGCCGTGGGGACAAGCCCTAATATATTGTGCGCTGGATACACTGTAGATTATTCATAGTGTGCACAGATCAGATATGGCAGTACAGAAGCCAGTATAATAATGCAATCCTGTCACTTATCCTTAATACATCCTTCCAGCTGCTGTGGGTATGAGCGCCTACATGGGTGAGCTATGTAGCAGTCGTTGTGTTTATGTGAGTTTATGTCACTTCATCTCCTGTAATCCACGTGTCCTATGTAGCATTAAATTCTAAAAGACTCATGGGAAATGAGTTAGGATTCTAGCAGCGCCACCTATTGGATGTAGCGTTCCTCGGTTCACATCCAACTCACTGAGCCTTGCAACATAAATGGGATTAGAGCCAACCAGATATTCATCTGCAGACAGCTGTTTCAGAGTGTTTGCCCTTCATCAGTGCAGAGTAGAATACTGGTTGGCTCTAGATGTAGCTAGAAAAGGTGAATGTTCCTCATTGAGGAGAGGCACCATGTACTGTATACACCATTATTCATGCTCTGAAATTTAAATATATTCTAAAAGACTTGAAGAAAATAAGCTAGGACTCTGCAGTGCCACCTATTGAATGTAACGTTCCTCTGACTGTGTCTAATCCCATTTACACTGCAAGACTCAGTGAGTCTGATGTAAATTGAGGAATGCTATATCCAACAGTTGGCACTGCAAAGTCCTAACTCATTTTCCATGAGAGTTTTACAGTTCAAGTTTCAGTGGAGCGACTAATGGTGTATAAGTGTCCACACCCCCTACATGATGCTTCTTCCTAGGTAGAAGTAATATGGAAAATCTTGGCGGATGTTTCGTCCTCCCATTTCATGTTATACCAGAGTCCTGCTGAATGTAGCTGGCACTTACATCCTCTATTTTGTCTATGTTTTGCAGATCCTCACTATGGCGGGCATGGTGGCTGAGTATATAGGATTCTACGGTCTGACATTGTACCAAATGACCAACTATACAGATTTCCAGGTGCGTACATGCTGTGTGAAAGTCTCAAGTGCTCCAGAAAAAATCCCAGTCCAGTTATAAAATAGACCTGTGTTTACAGTTTCTGATAACTAATGTACTTTCTTCTTTTTTTTTCTCAGTGTTTGTCTTTACTTTTGTCCCGAGAAAGTGTCTCCATCATCCTGAGGGAAAACAAACAAACTAATAAAATTCAGGTGTAAGAGCTAGGGGACTGGAGTGCCATCAAAAACAACTAAAACCACCTGGACAGTGCTGGATCAGAACCAGCAGGACATGGAGCCGTTGATTCTAAGTTGGCCGTACATGTAGATCATTGTTGTCATCTATAGTGATCAGTATTACTATCTCTGTTGCTGTAATATGATCACAGTGACACCATTGCTACCAGAGAGGCCTGCAGATAAGTAACCTCCACCTCAGTGAAGAGGAAGAGTGACGCACATCATAACGGCAACGTTTCTGAACACAAAGCAGCAGGAAGCCTTGGCTATTGTGACCCCGGAGTACTGGGTGTCTGTGACCCCCAGGGGGTCCCTGGTGTTTGCCTTGTGTGGTGCTGCATAAAAAAACCCCAATCAGTTTCACCACTTTGGTGACAAGGGCCCCTTATTACTATACCCTGGAGGGCTGGCATACCAACTTTTTTGCTGTAGACTCTTTCCCGTTTGCATTTGGGGGCCTATCATAAAAACGGGTCTAGATTTTTGTTTTTTTCTTTTTTGGGCCTTTTTAAAGCACCCAACCGGAGCCCCCCTTTAATTTTTTTCAGAGTACTAGATGACTTTAAAGGGGGGGGGTTGGGTTTTTCTATGGGCAACAAAGAAAATCTTACACCTAGACAGCTTTCATACATGAGGCCCTATGTGTCTTATCAATAAATATATAAAATCACATGACAAGTGTCTTCTTCATGATTTGAAATAATCTAGTGTCTTGTCTATCTCTCACTTATCTATAGTGGAAGAAATTTCTTTTGGGTGTAGCTATTATCCCCCTTCTTTTTTTGAATTACTCTTTACCACCTTTTCTGTTAAACTGGTCTATACCTATTCTCCTCATGAGCCATTATTTTTATTGCGGGGAAACACATTACGAAATGGATCTAATCTTTTAACTTTTATTGATATTTTGAGGAGGGTTCTCTGCCGGGTGGGTAGGGTATTGTTGAGCCTGTCTTAGAGTGTTACGTATATATAAATAAAGTTGAAACCAGAAGTTTACATGCCCCCCCCCCCTAAAATTTTTTAAAAAAAGACCATATCCCTATTTTTCTCACTATCTGCCAGGGAAATCAGCATATCCCTCCCCATTTTTAAGGTCAATTAGGAACCCCAATTTTTTTATTTTGCCAAATGCCAAAATAGTGAGAGAGAAAAATTTTTAAGGCATTTTTATTACTTTTGAAAAGTAAAAAGTTTCCTTTACACTCTCAAAATTTGTTGGTGGGAATTTGTGGCCCTTTCCCCCTTTGAAGTACTGGTTTTAACTGAGCCAGGGTTTGGAGGTGGCCTTGGAGGTGCACCTCCCTTTTAAAGCTTTCCCCATACATTTTCAATAGGTTTTTGAGTTTGGGTTTTTGTGAGGGCCATTTCCAAAAATTGATTTGGTTACCCCAAAAGTCACTTTGTGTAACCATTTTTGGCAGTATGCTTCGGGTAATTGTCCTTTTGGAAGACCCATTTCTGCCAAGTTTTAAAATTTTCCTGGTGAGGTCTTCATTATTCCCAAAAATTTTTCTTTCCTCACGATCCCTTTCTATTTTGTGAACTGCACCAGTCCTTCTGCAGCAAAAAAAATAAACACCCAGGGATTTTCCCACCCCCCGTTTTTCCCCAGTTGGGATGGGCCCTTTTGGGCATCCAAGCTTCTCCTTTTTTACTCCAAATGAAAACAACTGCCAAACTTTTAAATTTTTTGTTGCGTCAGACCACAGGATTTTGTAGGTCTTTTTTTCCTGTGTACATTTTCAAACATTAAGGGGTTTTTTATTACATTAAATGGTTTCAGAAAAAGGGGGGCCCAGGGGAAAAAAAGCAACTTTGAAATTTGGGTTTGTAATTTGAAAAAGCTGTTTTGTTTTTCCCCGTCCCCTTTTTATCTTCGTTTTCTTTTAAAACATGTTCCGGGGTCGGTTTTCCACCCCCTTTTTCCTTTTTTTTTTCATTGGCTGAAAAGCCTCTAAAATTACATATCTTTCACCCCCCCGATCGTATTCACGGGGACGCCCACCCCTTCCTCTTCCCCCAAAGAAAAAGGGGGGCCAGCAACATTTCATTTATCCCACAGCCAGCAGCTGCCCCATTTAACACTGCAGCTGTTTTTAAAATAAAGAAAACAGCAAAATTTGGTGCTCGGGGGCAAATTGCTCCTGCTTTGTAAACTTAGAAAGGAAAAAAGATCTGTGCTGCTTGGATGAGTTCATAGAAGACTCGTTTCCCAACTGAAACCAAACTCCAGCTTGAGAGAAGGGGAACAGTGCTCTGAGTTCATAGGGGCTGTCTAGATGAATGCAGGGCGTGTTATGTAAAAAAACAGCTCTTAAAAAAATAAGCTCCCTTTAGAGAGGGGGAAAAAACCACAGTGACTTAGGGAAATCAGAAGGGGGGGAAAAGGGGAGCAGGGATGTGCAAATTCCCCCCCCACTGATCTCAAACAAACACACTGGGCTCTTTAGCAAGCATGAACAGTGAAGGGGGGGGATATTATCCCCCCTTAAATTTTTTGGGGTTTTGCCACCATGTAATGTTTATGTGGGAACCCCCCTAAATTTTGGGGGTTTTTAAACACTTTTTCTAAATTTATGTGATTAAAAAAGTTAAAATCTGAGGGCTTCGGGATTTCTCAATCCCCTTAGTTTTCCCCAAAGCTTTCCCTAGTCCCGGAAACCCCGGGAAAATGACGGGCCCCGCTTTCGTGGAAAAAAACTTTTATTGATGACAAAGGGAAAATGAATGAGCTTTTAAAGGACCGGGGGAGACAGTGCAGTCTGAGGGTGCTTTGGGGTGTATTTTAGGGAAACCCCTGTTTTATGTTTTTTTATTTCACTAAAATTTTGAGACGTTCCCCTTTGGGTTCCCACTCCTAAATTACCCCTCCCTCCCCCCCTGCAGGGGTTCTTTACTCAGCATGTTTGTATATATCCCGCTCCCGTGCGATAGGAGGTAGGTAAAAATGGCGTCTTGGCAAAACCCCTTTAAGAAAAAACCCCCGGGTGGGGGGGGGAAAAAAATTCCCTGGATTTGATTGGAGGGAAAATGAAAGTTTCCCAAAGAAACAAATGATGAAGGGGATAAACTTTCCCTTTTAAACTGGCTACTTTTTCACTTAGTACTTTTAGGGGCTGCCAGTGTGGGCCCTTAAAAAGAAAAAAGGTGTTTAAAAAAGGGTTTTTTTCCACAATCTCATTTCATTTTCCTCTTGCATCCAAACTTTCAAACTCTGGGGTGCTAGAAGGGGGGGTGATTTGTTGAATTTTCCCTATTTATGTGCCCAGCAGGAAAGACATTTCCCAGGCCTTTCCCCGCTCTAGTCACAGAAAGGTCTGGGTTTTTGTAAAGCACTGTGGGAAAAGCTACAATATAGATCAAAAAGTAAAGTTTTGCCCTTTTCAGCACAAGGGTCCCCAGGTTTCAAATCCCTGCAAAGGAAAAAAAAACTGTGGATTTTTTTTTCCCCTTTATCAATGCACAGACCCCCATTGAGGTTTTTTTTTTTATTTATTTGCACAGTTTTTACTAATTTTCTGGGAGTACAGAGGACGGGGTAAAAATGACAGAACCCCGGGGTTTTAACACTCAGTAGCTACTTGAAAAAGGGGGGGGGGGTTGTTGAGCTGTGCGACCAGGGTGAGGCGCTCTCGCCCCGGTGGGGATCTCCTGGAGACGAGTGTTTTTCCAAAAAATCCAAATAAAGGACCAGCTAAAACAAAAAAGGTCCGAATTTTTAATAATGATGATTTAAAGTTAATTATTTTAAATTTTCAACTTTCCCCCGTCAAAATTTTTTTTTTGTGGCAAAAAACCCCCCTTTAATTCACTAAAAAAACTTGTTGGAGATACATGGGAAACTTTTTCATAACTTTTTTATATATATAAAATTATATATAAAATATATATATATTTTTTTTATATATATTTTTATATATATTTATATATATATAAAGTATTGTTTTTTTTAGAAATTTTTTAGGTTGTTAAAAAACCCTTTTCCCTTTAGTATATATTTTTAGGTCCCTATTTAGTGTTTGGGTTGCTTGGTTTTTGTATTGTACTTAAAAAAATAATGTTTGTTAAACTTTTTGGGAAAAAATTTAGTAAACAAGACTTTTAAAAAACTCCCTATCACCCTCTATCAGCGTTAAAATAGAAAATTAACTTCTTGCTGTCACCAGAAGGAGTGAATCCCCTGTGTCAAATCACGAGTTTGGCCTTTTAAAGGGTACGCCCAAAGGGAAAGGAAACTAAAGGGGTGCTGGTCTTCAGCCACAATGGGGCTTGGACTCTGTTTTCAGGGGAAATTTTTAGGTTAAATACCCCGACAAGGTTTACTCCCCTGTTACTGCTAGTATGCAGGCCTGGTTAGGATACAAAAGGAAGGTTAGGGCAGGCAGCTTACAAGCAGAGATAGGTCACAAGCCAAGGTCAGGAGAGGCAGAGGTAGATGGTTAAGTAAACACAAAAGTCGATACCAGGAAAATACAAGCAGGAACAAAGATGAACTCAAGGTAGAACACCAAGAACACACCAATAATCTGGCACTGAGGAGTGGGCACCTATACACACACACAAAGGTTCCAGAGCACTGGCTCTGGGAAAGCGGTTTGGTGCGCGCTGGCCCTTTAAATTCGGGCTGGTGTGCACACCCTAGAGAGCATTCAGAGGCAGGAAGCTAGCAGAAGGACTAGACATTGAAAGGAGCACATGAGCAGAGACCAGGAGGCCATTCGTCCGCAAAAGGGAAAAAAATAGAAGGGTGCCTGAGGGTACAAGCATCAGCCCCCGGCAGAGCCCGTGACAGAAACCCCCCCCTTTTTCAGCCCTCTTCTTTTAGAGCCAGACATCACAGTTGAAACTTTTCAAAATTTTAAATTTTGGGCATTTAAAAGTTTTAAGCAGGTTCCCACAACCCTTTTTCTGGACCGAATCCCCTTTTTAAAACGATTTAGAAGAAAGGGCTTGGGCCCCCGGACCGCTTTTAAAAAATTTGAATCTCCCTGATTTCAAATGAGTCTTCCAGGCTTGCTTCAGAGAATTGGTAATACACTCAAAAATCAGGTCTGCTTGTGGTTTATTTACAAATGTGATAGAAAGTCATATAATACAATAACCTCCATATATTAGCATTATTTTGGTAGGTACCACAATTTTTAAAAAAAATATTCATCTTTCCTGATAGGTTTGATAATTTCGTTGGGTTTGGGACACGATTTTTTCACGATGTATCGGCTGTTTTTTGCCTTTATCAAGTGGAAAGTGCAGCCAGGAGTTTGCTAAGATTTAATAATTTTAAAAAATTTTTCCTCTGCACCCCGTGGTCCACCAGTGGGTGCAAGCCAAAATATTAAGCCAATAGAAGAGAAGTAGGCTGCACTCCAGTGGAGTGCAGCCTACGTCTCTTCTATGGGAGTAGCTAAGAGTCAGGGCGAAGTGAGGTAGGCGTAAAGGGGTTTTCTCACTATGTAGTTTAGAGTCAGGCAGATTTTCTTTCACTCTGCTCTCCTCAATCTGTGGGTGGTTCTATAGCAATGATTAGCATATTTATTCTCTCTCAGTAACTTGCTGAGACAATACAAAGAGTAGTGCAGGAGATCTAATTTGTAAGTAAACAAAGCTACACAGGCTGTGAGGAGTAAATACAATTACTTATCACTAAAACAACAACTAATCTTGTTAGAGATAATTATTTTTTCTGGTGCTCAGTCATGGGGTGATGTCCATGGGGTGATGTCACTCCCTGCTCAAATCAGTGATATGGTTACCATAGAAACCTGTGTGCACTCAGGAGCACATATAAACACTTATCTCTTGAGTAAAGTAAAATCTATTGACAGATGTATTTAGAAAGTCTCCATTTGACTGTCCCTTCATGTTGAAAGCTAATCTTTGTAGTGAGAAAACCCCTTGAATGGCCGGTAAGAGAAGAGAGAAAAGCATTCAGGCGCTGTGGTGTGTAAGTGGTGTATGACCCAAATGATGGTAAAACCAGAGGAAAACAGGAGATTGGTGATGAAGTCCATCGTCACGTGAGTCCAGGAGTCTTAGGCACACAGGCAGAGGGTGCAGGAGGCCTAGAGATTTTGGGTGGAGAACCTTATTGCTTTCACAGACCGGACAGACAGCCATAAAAGCCCCAATAATGTCTGAAGGTAAGACAGAGACTGTGAACTGCTGAATGACCAGCCAGCTTGGGAGAGTGACACCAAGCCAATCCTTAGTACCAAGAGGACGAAAACCAGGGGGAATCTTGTGGAGGTGAACGGGAGCAGTAGAGATAAGGCCTTCCAGTTTGTTGTTGTGCTAGGTTTATGAGACCTGGTTAGTGACATCGGACGACCTATATAATGTATCTGCCTTCTTTTTATTCTCTGTGGGCCTCAAATACAAGAGGAAGTTAAAACAATAAGAGAAGAGAGACCAACGGACTTGGCATTGCCCAGCTAATGTGCAGACTGAAGATACAAGAGATTCTTGTGATCTGTAAACATAGTAACAGGGTGTCAAGCTCCTTCCAGAAAGTGGTGCCATTCTTTTAAAACCCGTTTGATAGCCAGCGGTTCTTGTTGCCCGATGGTATAATTTCTCTGAGGAGAAAAAGTTTTAGAGACGAATCCACATGTGACACTCTTGCCTTTCAATTTCTCTGGGATAGGTAAGCACCATCAATAATACAACCAGCAACGACTTCACAGAAGATGGCGACAAGGGCTTTCTTTGAGGCCAACTCAGAAACAAGTGGATGAAAGTGGATGGCATACTCTCCCACCATGGAGTCACCTTCGTAAGTGGAGTCACTATCATAGTCAGAGGACGGCTGAAGCGGCAGAGAAGGCACACCTGGGTTCCTCAAGGACCTTGCAGAAAGTTGACAGGAATTCTTGAAGGTCAGATGTTAGAGAGTGCCCTCATTCTGAGGGGAGTAGCCCAGTCCAGTGCTTAATCAGAGGGCCGTAAAAAGATAAATACAACCTTGGTTTAGTCTGTAGCGAAATGGTGCACAAGGACCTCAAAATGTGTAGGAACCCCCTGCAGGTCTTGGGTTTACCATTGTATTGAGGTAGCAATGGAAGCTGCAGACTTGAGCAACCAGAGGTGGAGAATCAACTTGAGCAAGAGTGTCAGCCAGCAAATGAGTCACAATGTTCTGCAGCATCTAGAAAGGCTGCTCCTGGCGGGTATCCTGGCTGGCTACTTCAGCAGCTAAATCTTGCATTTGGAGCAGGGGCATGTCAGTGGGATCCACAGCCAGACTGTACTGTCACAAGCAGGAGTGCATCCTCTGTGCCAGCCATGAGTTTGGGGTAAAGCCTCATCAAGGAAGAGAGTCTAAGGAGCTCCTGGTCTTCACCCTCAATGGGGCGTGGACTCTGCTGCAGGGAAATTTCCGGGGCTACCCTT
>JAODAL010051490.1:0-26649 GCA_025379985.1 Phyllomedusa bahiana
GTGAAGCCCAGCATAGATGGCTTGATCATATGACTTCATTACACCACCTTTGTCAGGACAAACCCCTGATGTCTGGTAGGCCATAAGCCTAATAAAGCCTATGGCCTACCAGGCTCATTGGCGGGGCAGAGATCTGTGGCTTCCTGCTCCGCCAAGATTTTGAACTGTATGTTCTGAGGATGTGCAAATAGTTATATTAACAGCACAGACCTGAGGTCTACAATCTCAGAATCACCTTCCAATGTGCCCAGTGCTCATAGTCAGACTAACTCAGTATACCTGAAAAACTGCAAGTCTGGAACCCAGAACTGGAGTAAGATTAATGCTGACAGAAGGAAAGAAAAAACAGCTTCAAAGCAGATAGATGAGGCTAGTGGAAGGCAAAATAGTTCTTTAAAGATAAGATCCCAATTTATTACTTGCATTAAAATCATTGCAGAGTTCGGTACACATTTGGACAAACAATCTTCATAGTGCTCAGCTTATGCGTTTCAGGTCAGATGACCCTTAATCATGGCATGCCTTCCGATGGTACCAGAACGATTTAAGTAGCAAACTACTCCGGGTCAGAGGTAATGGCTATTCATTAACCCTATATTGCTCACATAAAATCAATTCTCTGCTTACCTACAAATTAGAAAAACAACAACACCTTGAGTGATGGATATACATACTCTAATAATATACAATGTTAATACACATAATTACTTAAGTATAGAAAAAAATCCTATACTTCTATTATTGATATGATATATCCTGCTTTGTATTTAACCCATCTGGCATTTGAGTGCCCAGGTTAAAGATCCACCAAGTCTCCTGTGATAATAATTTTTTCTGGAGGTCTCCCTCTCTTGGTGGACAAAGTATTTTTTCAAGGCCTATATCTGACAGGTTGGATATCTCTCTGGCATGTTTGGTAGCATACTGTCTTGATATGGCTGAGGATTTAAATATACCCGTTCTGGTGACACCTGACAGATGCTGCCGTATACGGATCTTAAGTGGTCCGGTTGTACATCCGACATAGTGAAGCCGGCATTCATTGTAACTTACCAATAATGCAACAAACTTGGAGTTGCAATTAATACATGTCTGGATTGCAAACGACTTGCCATTATTGAAAGAAACACATTTTTCAGATTTGTGAACAAATTGTAAACATTTCAAACGGTATAACCGCATGTCACGTCAGAGTAGGTGCAGTGGGCCCTGACTGCCACCCAGCCCACTGTCCCTGCCTACTTGGCGTGCTGCCCCAGATGGCAGACCCCAACTGGATGACAAACACTACGCTACTAAGTGCGGGGCCATCAGGGGAACACAGAGACGATCAGTCTGAGTCGGTAACGGTATGGGTACGTCAAAGCCAAGAATCGGAAACCAGAAGAATAACAAGAAGCAAGCCAAGGGTCAAGACATGGATGGTAAAACGGTACAGAATCAGAGGTCAAAAACATGGTCAAGAAAAAAGCCGAGGTCAGGTAAACTGGAATACACAAACTAGGAAAACATGGAAAGCACAAAGGGATAACCTTTCACAGACAAAGAAAGACAGAACTGAGCAGGTTTAAATGGAGCGCCCAGACACCGCCCCAGCAGCCAATTGGTGCTGCCTGTGGGCCTTCCTATTGGCCTGTGCGACACACTCTCTGACCTGATTAGAAGCCGAGCCATCAATCCTAGTCTCATTAGTCCTCTCCCTGGGTGTGTCGACCGGCCACAGGGATTAACACCTGCAGCTCTTTGCTCCTCAACAGCAGAAACATGTGCCGTGATACTGCATTTGAAAAAACCCTTGGTGCTGAGCCAAGTTACAATCTTTTCATCCCGAGGTGGCAACAGAATCGGTGATACTAAAGACCCTTTGACAGGGGTCTGCGTGGCACATATCTAATTTCTTTTAAAAGGATTTTCTTGATTTTATTGTGTACAAATAAAAATGGCAAGTGCAACTTTATGATTTTCACTATCTGGTTGTACTGCCTGCTATACTTTGTAGAGAAAGTGATAGTGTTGGTGTTCCTGACTGTAGTTTTTTCTTCAGATTTCTTCCTCTAATTCAATGGCAGCCACCAGTTCCTAGCACTCTGTAGTGTCCTCTGTATGTAACTCCTTTCTTTGAGACGTCTACAAAAATAATCCCGTTGTTTTGCAAATTCCGTGGCATCTGAACTGTTTCTTTTTAATATATAAAGTTCCCCCATCGAATGTTGGTCAGTACATGGTGGGGGTGACATGAACCAGCCCGTAAGATCGAATTACGAGCTGTGGATTTTATTGCCTGCTTTCCCAGTCAATGTAATATCCAAGTAATCCACAAAACATAATTTGAAGTGATGTGTGAAGCGTAAATTTATGTTATTCTGATCTAGATATGACATGAAATCCGCAACACCTTTTTCTTCACCGACCGACATAAGCAATAGGTCGTCTATATATCGATAGTACCAGGTTATGTTTTTAGTGAATGGATTATTATTGCTAATGAGAAATTTCTCCTCCCAAATAGCCATATAAATATTAGCGAGGGATGGAGAAACATTGTAACACATCTTCAGTGCTATAAGCCAAGAGGTGTTTATAGGCTTTACATTTTAAATGATAATCGTTTCAATTCACTGATAGAAAAGATAAAAATAGTGAGCAGTTGTTACAAGATGTATATTAGAATGATGCATAACTTTTTATTGTGCTCTTTATTTATTGAAATACATGCTTAAATATAATAAAAATTATAATGACTATACAGAAATGTATTGGCCCATGAAAGTACCAGAGGATCTCCCAGTAGATCCTCTACTATAAAACCATTTGCTATAAGGGCCCCAGAGGTTTAGAAAAATAAATCACATTTAACTTTGTAGTCAGTCATTTGACACTGCAGTCTATTTCATACAGCTTAGGTCACAAATATTATATTAACTTTTAATATTCTGTTAATGATTTGTGTTGCACTTTAAATTTGGGTCCAAATCAAATTCAGGATTCCAAGTGCTTTTGGTGTAAATAGTCAAATAATCATATCTGTAACCTTAACCCTAAATTGGGGTTAGGATTTTTTTGTCCTTTTTAGTGTTAATTTACCTCTACAAAGCACTTTTGGGTCCAGCAACACCTTAACTCCGATCTTACCTCCACCCCACCATCACTTTCAGTCCCAGTGCACATCAGGCCAAAAGTGATGTGCAGGTGACAGCCCTAGTGGACCTGGAAGAGCTGCAAAGAGGTATGTTGACCCTAAAAAGGACTAATCCTAGCCTCAACCCGAATCGAACAAGGACATATTCACGATTCACTATTTATGATAAATTTTGTGTATTTGTAATGATAACAAGTGCAAGATGCAAGTGAGTACACACGTTCTTTGTAGATGAAATGGGAACCATCAGAATGATTTCCTTTGATAGGTATATGGAACATAAGTCTAAAACTGTGAGCATATGAATTCAAATAAAATACTAAGTAATCCAATCACATAAAATTGTTAGGAAATTTCTACTTAAGCAATTCTCCAGAGTGGAATTGCCAGACAAACAATTTCTCAAACAGGCAGAAGACAGAACAAACGGAACCCACTGAAAACTTTTGTCTGCATTCAGAAGCCCTCTGAGAGGCAGAGTCTAAGGCTCTGTCCACACAACGAGCATTTTTTAGTCGGATTCCATGTGGATTCCACCAAGAAATCCTTGTTGAAAACTGAAAAAAAAAGGATTCCCAATGACCTCAATAGAAACTACATGTTGTAGTTCATACAAAGCGTATTTTCAGCGTGTGGTTTTCAAAACCGAGGTGCGGGCAAAAAACTTTAAACATGCTCATTCTTTGATCAGATTCCACATGGAAAACACATGGAATTTTACCATCGATGTTAATGGGATGGCTAAAATCTTCATGCAATACGCACCCAAAATGTTTGTACATGTCTTGCATGAGGTTTTTAACTTGTCTAAAACTAACACACATAATTGGACTCTTTCTGACTGCAAACTGCCTGTAAAACCTGATCCGAAAAATGCATCTAAATCCACATGCAATAAGCAAGTACTAGAATAATATATACTCATTAACACAAAAATATGTTGGAGGTTTCCAATGATAGAATCCTTGTGGATTCCGCAATTACATTTTAATCTGTCGTGTGAACATCCTCTACGGCTCCCTTACCAGAGAGGTGTAGGAAAGCAAACGCGAGTGGGAAAGACAGACATGATGAACTAGTGTGAACAGAAGATGTAGGTGTAGTTTGTAGTAACCAAATCAAGAAGCAGAAGTATAACCGAGGAACAGGCCAAAGTCAAAGACTTGAAAAATGTTAAAAATCACAGGTGGCAAAATGGAAAAGAAAGATAAAAGGAAAATAAAAGGGGGCGGCGGGTTTTAATTAGCCATAACCCCACAGATTGGTGCAGGTTCATAACTCAGATTGGGTCTGCTCCAACCTCAAGCTGAGACTAGGAAACAAACAAAAGTCTTAAAGGGACAGAATGTAACGGCTGAGTAGTGGATCCACTGGACCACCGCAAGGATATACTAAGACCCAGGGAAACGGAATCTAAGTAGCCCCGGTTTTACCGAGCCCCGCAAAGCGGGATGACTTGCTGGGGGTGAGGCTCCAGGTCGTCCCCCCCTGCGTGACTTGTTTGCGATGGCGGCCGAGGGCAGGAGGACAGAATGAGTTTTCGAAAACGTATCGTGGGCGGCAGAATGTCGGGGCGGGGGGGAAATGGTTCGTGTCGAGAACAGGCAGGAAGGTCAGGGAGGGGGCAGAGGTTCGGAGTCAGGAAACGTAGCAAAGGGTTGGTACAGGAGGGCGACAATTGATTCAGGAACGTTTTCCTATGGTGGGGGGAAACATAGATCCAGCGGGGAATGTGCAGAGGGACCTTAAATGGGGGGCGTCAGGAGAAAACCAAATTTTGGGGGGAACTGCCCCTTTTTAAATTTACGAGAACGCGCGCGACGCTGGGGAACGGGCACCCGACCCGGGCCCGGGGAGGAAGGGGGGCGGGCAGGAACGGGCCGGGTAAGTTACCAGCGGGGGGACCCCGGCTCGCCCCGCGGCCAGCGGCAGCACCCGCCCCCGGCAGGCCCCCGGAGGGGGACCAGGTGCGCCCGGGGGCCCGCGGGCCAGAAGGGGGGCGCGCTACAGTCCCCCCACCCTTAGGTCTCCCCCTCTTAGGCTGAAGGAACTTACGGGCAGGTCTTGTTTCGGGATTTAGACTCTGGTTCCCCAGGCCCTCTCTTGGGGGGCCGAACCCCTTTCCAATCTACCAGAAAGAAACCTTACCCTGATGGTTTTCATGCCCAAGATGTCCTTTCCCCAAAAAACTCAGGGGACTCTGGGACGGAGACGGGGCAGCCCCTCGGGGAGAATCGGTTCAAGACCAGGGGCTTAAGGGAGGGAGACGTGAAAGGCTTAGGGATCCGGAGGGGGAGGAAGGCAGGCTTATAGGATAACGGAAATTCAACTGTAAGCACTCTGAACGGACCCGGAAAACCCCCGACCCAATTTATAAGGGGGACCTTAGGCGTATGTGTTTGGCGAAAGCCACACTTTATCTCCAGGGGGGAAATTTGGGGGGGAGGGTTTTTACTCTTGTAGTTTGGGACTTCATGCGGGCGGATCCCTTGGTAACGCTTGTGGGGGTCTCACCCCAAAGACCCGAATCCTGAACCTGGTTGTCCACGGCGGGAACCCTCGGAGGCTGGGCCAAGGGGAGGGGGGGGCGTGGGTGACGCCCCAAAGACCCAAGGAAGGGGGAAAAGGCCAGTGGGTCAGTCCCGAGGTTTAGGAGAATTCGGCCCAAGGGAAGCAGTTCGGCCCAGTCTTCTGGCGTCCGGAACAAAGTCCGTAATACCCCAAAGATCTGGTTTCCCCTCTCCACTGCCCATTGGTTTGGGGATGGTACGTGATGAGAAGTCCAGTTTAATTTGAAAGGGGGGAACAAAAAGGACCCAAAATTTGAGACAAATTGGACCCCCCTCGATCGGAAAAAATTTTGGAGATGGTAAGCCATGAGGCGAAGTGTGCAGAAAAAAAATGACCGCAACTGGGGAGCAGAAGGGGACCAGCGCGGCACAAAGGGGGAATTTCGAAAAACGGTCAGTGACCCCCCAGAGACCGATTTCCCCCGAGGAGGGGGAAAGGGCCGTGATAAAAGTCCTTTGCCTATTGTGTCCATGGAACCCCCGGGAAACAGGAGGGGGACTAGGAGGCCAGGGGGGCCTAGGGCGGGAACCTTGTTTCGAGCAAAGTGGTACGGGAGAGAACAAAGCCCTTTGGACATCTTGGGACAGAGTGGGGCCACCAATAATTCGGGAGATGAGGGCAAAGGATTTTCGATTCCGGGGGGGCCCGGCCAAAGAAAAACTATGCCCCAACCCAGATTCCCCCCTGGTGGGGGACGCACATAAGTTTCCCCGAGGGACACTACGGAGACCCCACAGGAGCCACTGGCCTTTCAGGTGCATATATGCTGGGCACCGGTTCCTCCCGGTAACGTCAAAAGCAGGGAGGGGCGTCCGCCTTGACTTTTTTCTGGGCCGGTCGGAAATGGATTTAAAAAAAAATGAGAAAAAAAAAGAGCCACCGGGCCGGGCGAGGTTTTAGCGTGAGCCGTCGCAGGTACTGGAGTTTTTATGATCGTGAAGCGTCCAAACGGATGTGGGCTCCCCCCCAAAGATGGCCACTCCCCCAAAAGGCCAATTTTTTGGGCCCAACAGTTCCCGATCCCAAGGGCATAATTTTCGTTCTGGAAGAAAAGGTTTTAGAAAAAAACCCCAGTGACGGTCTTGCCTTTGGGGCCCTTCTGGGTCGGGACAGCCCCTGCTCCCAGGAAAGAGGATCAACTCAAGGCGAGGGGCTCTTGATCCGGGCGGCCCAAATTTGGTGCAGGGAAACGCAGCCTTCAGAGGGGAAAACGCCTCTTCGGAGCGGAGCCAACATTTAGGGTTGGCGTTTTTCCGGGTGGAGCCCGATGGGAGCCACCAACGTGAAAAGTGGGGGATGAATTTCCCGGTAGTAATTGGCGAATCCTGGGAAAACCGTTAAAATCCCCCGGGGGAGCCGGGCAGGTCGGGGCCCACTGTGGTAGCAGAGAGTTTGCTGGGTCCATCAAAGGCCTTGACGGAGACTATGTAACCCAGGAAGGGAAGGGGCCTGGTGGAAGCGGCACTTCCCCAGCTTGCTTTCAGTTGGTTGCCCCCAAAAACGACGAGAACTGGTCTTGTCCCCCGATGGGTCTGTTTGTCGGGCGAAAAAATAAAAATTCTCCAGGTAACAATGACGCTGGTGTACAGCAAGCCCGAAATACGTCATTGACAAACCCCGGGAAAAAGCGGGGGCAATTGAAAAGCCGAAGGGCATCACGCGATTCAAAATCCCCGTCCCGTGTGTTAAATCCCGTTTCCTTTTTCATCCCCCCTCTCGAATCCTGATGAGGTTTAGGTCCTCGCAGATTAATTTGGTGAAGTCTTGGCTACGGAGGCGGTCGAGAGCTGGGAAATTCAGGGGAGAGGGTACGATTTTTCACCGTGATCTTGTTTTTTCCTCTATAATCGATTTTCCGGGCAAGAAAAACCGTCTTTTTTCTGAACGAAAAAGAAGCCCGGGCCCGGGGGTGGGAGGACTTGCGTATAAAACCTTTCGCCAAGTTTTCCTGTATATAGGGCCGACATAGCCTGGGTCTGGGCCCCAAAAGAAGGATAGAACCTCCCGTGGGGGGATGGTACGGGGAGGAGATCTAAGGACATCATACGGGGCCGATGGGGCGGTAATTTCAGCCGCTTCTCCCAGATAAAATCTCCCCCAAAATCCGGTAACAGCGGCAGACCCCCTTTTGAAAATTGACGAGACTGGGGAGGGGGTGGACACCGGGGTTGGTGCCACCCAAACGAGGTCCTGGCATTCCGTCCCCCCAAAGAAGGATTCGCCTGTCTTCCAGTCAAGTGTAGGGGGGGGCGTTGCAGCCAGGGCCCCCAACAGGTCGCCCAAGAAGGGGGGCAGGGGCGTGGAAACGATCCTTTTCCCTGTGTAGGGGGGGCCCCAACCCGGAGGTCACGGGTTGGGAGGAAAATGGATGGAGTCGTGAGGAGTTCCCACTGACAGAGGAGATGAAACGGCCCTTTTTTAGACGGGTCCCCGGCAAAAGGTAAGAGATACCCGGGAGGCGTGAATAAAAAATTCCCCGGGGGAGCCCGGGGTCCAAAAAGGCCGGACCCAAGAGACAGGGGACATCCCTCGTTACCTTTTCCCAAAGGGAACATCGTCGTGGGGGAGGGGGGCTGAGCACCTAGGGGGCGCCTTCCTACAGCCCCCAGGAGGGGGTTTTCCCCACCCTTGAGGGCGCTGCGGACAATCCTGCGGAATGGTCCGGGCTGGGAAGGAGGAAAGATTCTCCACCCGCGAGGGTAGTTCGGACTCCGACGGTTGCCGGGCCACTTGCTGGGCTCTTCAGTGGACAATGGCGGAGGAGGGTTTCGGGAAATTTGAATCAGGGCCAACGAGGGAGGCGGCGGGGGTTTTGCCAAGGCCCCCTTGACGGAGCTCCTGCGTCGTTCCCCAAAAACGCACTTAGCGGTGGCAAGATGGATGAGCTAATCAACGCGAAGGGAGATTCTGGCTGCTAGGACGCCCTTTTTTCTCAGAGACCCTTCTTAAATGTGGCACAGAGACAGCGTTTTCCAAGGAGCTCGGGGGCTAGGGTGCGGAACTGAAACCCCAAATTCCCCACGGAGGAGTCCCCTTGGCGTAGAGAGTAGCGCGTCTCGCGGAAAAATGCCCGTGCAGGTTCCTCAAAAACGCTGCGGAATTCAGGGAGGAAGGCCCGTAAGTCTGCGGTCCAGGTACTGGCCCAAAGAGGTTCGCCCAAGGCCAGGGCCTTCCCGGGCAGCAGCCAACAAACCACCCTTTTACCCTCGAGGGAAACTGGCCGGCCCTGCTCCCGTCAGGAGCATGCTATAAACCTCACAGACTTCGGTCTCCGTTAAATTGGACGGTAGAGGAGGGGAGTTCGGGCCCAGGCTGCCGGGGAGGCCCGGGGGGGGAAGGGGCCACCCGGGGAAAGGCAGTTGCTGCGGTTGTGGGACGCCAGGAGTTGGGCTCAAGGCGGGGAAACTGTCCCGTTGCTGGCTTGCTGCCGATCTGCTGCGACTGTGGGCGAAATGGTCGCGTGATCCAGGGCTTGGCAGAGGCACCTTGGCGGGATCCTTGGGGGATCTCAACTGTAACGCTGAGATGGATCCCCTGGGACCACCGCAAACGATGATAGCTAAGCCACGCCAGGGAAGGAATCTAAGTGCCCCCCCTTTTTCCCCGAGCCCGCCCCAAAGCGGGATGGACTTGCCGCGGCGTGAGGCTACCCGGTCGTCCCCCCTCGTGACTTTCTTGCGATGGCGGCCGGGTGCAGCGAGGTCAGAAAACGGGAGTCCGAGAAACGAGGGTTTGGGGAGGGAGAATGTCGGGGCAGGCGGGAATGGTTCGTGGTCAGAAAGGCAGGAAGGTCAGGGCAGGGGCAGAGGTTGGAGTGGAAAACGTAGCAAAGGGTCGGGACCGGTTGGGGGACAATTATTCAGGAACGCTTTTCCCATGGCTCGGGGGGAACATAGATCCAGCGGGAATGACTGAGAGGGGACCCCTTTAAATAGGGGAGGGTCAGCAGACAACCAATTATTGGGACCTGTCCCCTTTTAAAATTTTCGAGAAGCGCCCGCTAGGGAGGGCACCCGCAGCCTGGCCGGAAAAAGACCGGGCGGCAGGAACGCGGCCGGGTAATTACCAGCAGGAGCGGACCCCCCCCTCGTCCCCGGCCAGGGGGCACCCCCCCGGCGGCGCCCCGGGGGGGGACCACGGGGGGCGGGGCCCGGCCGCGGCCGAGAAGCGG
The DNA here is from genome assembly GCA_025379985.1 of Phyllomedusa bahiana. Taxonomy (NCBI): domain Eukaryota; kingdom Metazoa; phylum Chordata; class Amphibia; order Anura; family Hylidae; genus Phyllomedusa; species Phyllomedusa bahiana. Next base: position 9,882 of record JAODAL010051490.1, read on the forward strand.
GGGGCGCCGCACATCCCCCCCCTTTGGTCTCCCCCTTTAGGCTGAAGGAACTTACGGAGCAGGTCTTGATTCAGGATGTTGCCTGGTTCCAGGATCTCTTTGGGGCCCAAACCTTTCCAATCTACCCGAAAGAAAAAGCTTAACCCCCATGGGTTTTTATGTCCAAGTTTCCTTTCCCAAAAACATCAGGGGGCCTTTGGACCGGAGACGGGGCACGCCCCCTTGGGGGAATCGGGTTTAAAACCAAAGGCTTAAGGGGGGAGACGTGAAAGGCATTAGGGATGGAGGGATGGAGGAAGGCAGAGTTATAGGGTACCGGATTCAAAATGTGAAGCATCTGAACGGACCCCGGAAAGCGGACCCCAAATTTTTAAAATGGGGACCTTGAGGCGATGTGTTTGGGGAAAGCCAAGATCAGGAGGAATGACTGCAGAGGGGCCTTAAAAAGGGGAGGCGCAGGCAGACAACCAATTATTGGGACACTGTCCCTTTAAATTTACGAGAAAGCACGCGCGCAGGGAACGGGCACCCCAGCCTGGCCCGGGGGAGACGCGGGCGGGGACAGGAAAGCGGCCGGGGAAGTTTCCAGCGGAGCGGACCCCCGGCTCGTCCCGGCCGCGGCAGCACCCCCCCCCGGAGGCGCCCGGGAGGGGGAAACCCGGTTGGGGGCGGGGGCCCGCGGCCCCCCGGAAGCGGGGTCCCGCTACCAGAAAAATAGTAGCAAAAAAAAACAAAAATTATGTATGACCCTTTTAAAACTATATGTTATTAACATGCATCTGATTATTTAGGTAAAATACTTCAATTTAAGGTTTTATTTGTTTACAGCCCTGACCCTGACATGTTGCTAAAAGGGGCAGGAAGGGTGTTTGGATTTAGGCATATGTAGAATATGGAGAACTATCAACGTAATCCTGTGTGTTTTTTTTTTGTTACATACAATGTACAATTGTTGTAAATTAAAGAATAAAGAAACATGAAATGATATAGAATCATATAAATGCTAGTTTGGCTGATAGCTATCCTCTCATATTTGTCATAGTTCTCAGAGGAATGCCGGAGAAGGCAACCCAGACATTTTCTTACCCCCAAATAATACAAAGTTTGGGGCATTTTAAAAAATCCCAAAAAGCAGGACCCTTTTCCCCATCCGGGGACATCTGTCTTTGGGAGGGGAGTCGTTTTATCCCCATACATATAAAATAGTTGGATGGTTCTGACAAAATTGGCAGGTTTAACCAAATTCTCTCTAAACAGTATGTAAATTTAAGTCTAGAAGAATACGATTTGCACGTTTTAAAGTTCTCAAATTTATGTTGCCTGAACGTCTTTCGGCACCTTCATTTGGTAACCCTTTTTGTTATCCCATACATTTATCTTTAATTATGCAAGGTTTCCCTGAACAGTTAAACAATGCATTCATTACTAATGCCATTTCCCCCAAATTTGTTATTTAAAATTGCAGTAAATGGTTTTATTGCAATTCAGCATTTTTTATAAAATGCACCACTCCTTTCCTGAACGTTTTGGATTTTGTTAAACATTACAAATAAAAAAATTTTTAGGCTCATTTAACAAACTATAACTTCCTCAAGATGCCTGCATTTCAAGAAGCTCTATAGCATCTTACAGCTTCATAAAAGGAAATAAAATGTCTACTTACACAGATTCATTTGAGGAAAATGTACCACATTGTTTAATTTATTTTTACTGCATGATTTATACATTTCATTTTTAAACCTAGATGGTTTCCTAATATTACATATCAATACATCTTTTCATACAAAATAATGATACAGTTATATCAAATAATAGATCGGTCAATATAGAGGATATATTAATTTTCCTTCTTGTGTCATTTATAAAACTTTATATATACATATATAAGTTCTCTGGATAGTGATTGTAGAAATATAATTAAAATTAAAAAACACATTACTTTGCTACACAGAACAGATGGTGCTTAAAGACACAAGCATTATATTGTGTTTAAGTATAGTAGGCTAATAATGGAAATAGGCAGTTGCAATCAACTGCTTTGACACAATTTATCACTATCATGTTAACAGTTTCTTGACTTGTATAAAATGCCATAGTCTTTTATATTGATAACACAAAACTCCATTAAAAATCTACTAATGTAAAAGATTTCTAGAATAACAAAAAGGGGGGCCCATGTAAAAAAAAGTGTTCAGGTCAAAGCTCACTTTTTTTCCCCATTGCAACCAATCAGGCCCCGTTTCATTTCATTAGTGCTCGGAAAAAAGGAAAGAGGGCTCTTGATTGGTTTTTAGGGAAGCAAAGTGATTTTTTGCCCTGGAACTTTTCATACGTGGCCAAAAAGTTTAACCCATCTAGTACTGCTTAGGAGCCCAAAGTTGTAATAGCCTTAAGTCAAGTTATGCCCCGCTTGGGAGCTGCTTAGGAGTCCCCATTAGTTTCTGCAATTCTCATGTACTTCCACTATACAGGACTCCACTCCAGGTGCTGCCAGGTCTTCCCTCTCCTAAACGTCTATGGCCTACTTGTTCTTGCTTAAATTTGGGGCGAAGAGTAAAAACCCGGTTCTAAAACTTAAAGCAAAAGTCGGTGACACATTGGTTAAAGCAATGATCAACTCAATGAACAACCAACAAAAACTAAAACTGAACCCTGCCACCTGTGTCCTATATTTTTCCCCTTTGGGGTCACACCCCAGTTGCCTAGGTAACCACCACCCTGCTTCAGGTTTATACAGCATATTAACTCTTTAGGTCATGGATCAGTATCATAGCTTAGCATTTTTATACACATCATTCTGACACAATAGTTATCCAGCACAGAACAAACAATGGCTTCCACAGCAAAATATTTTCAGGAGCCCAAATAAATTTGGGAGTGTACACTCCTGTATACAAATTACCCCCTTGGGCCTGAATAATGGCACAAGGCTACTGAACTCTCACTATTCAGTAACAAAAATAAGAGCAGAGACTGAGAAGCAAGCTCCCACCGTGATAAGAAGACATTGCAGGGACTCACATCACAAACCAGACCACTGCTGCGAGAGCAGAGAGATGGTCAGTAACCTGGAAAACCATTTGTAAACAAGCAAGAGAAAAAAATTGGGAAAAAAAAGACTGAACAAAAATGCATCTCAAAATAATATTTGCCTTTATGCTTAAAGTTAATGAATGAGATAATAATACCACATTTACATATTTGTCACTGTAGCTTCAAAATAGTAATTTACTAATTTAAAAAAATATAATTCAATAAAAAAGCCTAATCCATAAAAATTAACCGATAATTTTTGTTTGTTAAAAAGTAGTTAAAACCCTTGCTATGTTGTCTCCTCAGTCATCCTTTTTGTATTCTAGCTGACTGCACAAATCAAAACTATATTACAATGGAAATCGCACAACCCATGTTTAATGCCTTTATCCAAAACAACCAACACATTAGTAAGGAAAAATAATTTTCCATGTTCAACATGCATTCCTTTCATTCATGTCTCTAAAAAGGATATCTTGACAGGGCGTTTAGATAAGATACCATTGTCTTGCCTATCTGCTAGCAGTATTCTCTATTTATGAAGTAATTTCTGGTGTTCTTGTTTTATAAAGGGTAAGCAGAAATACACAATTGAGTTCTGTTATATGAGCTCTATTTATTTCTTTATCGTAGCACATTATTTTTGTTATCAGTGGAATATCTGATGACTTCTCCTATACTGAATAACATACATTAGCGATCATGAGTTTTCAGTCACATCACCAGTGACTGCTCATTTCCTACAGGATATTATCCACCATTTTAATGCAAATCTAAACAATGCACGGTGCTCACGATTTAAGTTATTAGCAACTTGTGGCAGTAAATTTTGGACTTTTACATTGTCAGTATTGATTTATTAGTGTCTTGCATTTGATAAATAACTAGCTTTGAAATTGTGCAACAAAAATAATAATACTAAGTCCAAATTTTTGTTCCAAAATATATGAACTACCACTGACTAAAAGCTAAAATTTATTGTGTATATTATATTTTGTTTTAATTTTTATATGCTGACATACTGTATACATGTTTAAACATTTGTACTATCTTCAATCCAGTCTACCCCTTTTTATAGACATTTAGCCTGTCGGACAACATAAGGGACGACATGTATGAACGGGGCTGCACAAGAATTCTGGTGTCTTTTCAGCCCGAAAACTAGCGCAGCGTTTCGCTCTATTTTTAACCAAGCGCCTTCGAATATCAGGCGCATTACACAGCGCACGTTTCACGTTGTAATGTCCCGGATAGGGGGGTGCTGGAGGTGTTTTCGCACAAACCTTACCTTTTATAGTTTTAATACGGCAAATCTAGGCCTTATCTGGAAAGGTAAAACACTTTAAAGTGGGTTTTCCCGAGCCAGAAGTGTCGCTTTGTAGCTAGAAAGTGCTAAATCTATAAACCCAAGTAGAACGATTTTGATTAGGCCCTTTTACACTACAAATGTGCGCCAAACAATGGCTTTTGGTGCCAATTCTAATTTGCCCACGGGTCCAGAAAATCAACCAAAAAAATTCTTCAATTGCTTCTCTAAGCCTCAATTCAACTCCCTATATTTGTTTGTGCGGTATGTAGCAGCAGCATTTCCTGATTCGAAGCAGTTTTGCTTTATCTTGTAATGCTACCAGCCCCAGAATCTTGCTGTGCATTGTTTATCTTCCTCCTTCCCCAATCTCAGTCTTAGTCAATGTCTCCTGTTTTCGCTCTCATTTTGAAAGTGTTGGTAGAGAGAAACAAAAGAGCTGGTACTGCAAATAGTGTCCTAAAAAATACAAACCTCTCTGTTCACATGATCTCCCGTGCACTACACAGAACAGTTTACTGTGTGGGGAGATTTACAAAAATATGCTTCCTGTTTAAATAGGAGGTAGAACTTTAGGAAAGGGACGAAGATGTATAAAAACCCCATTACAAAAGTGGGAAACTTTTTTGGGGGTATTATGTAGAAAATATTTTGTTTTTCCACTAATAAGGAAAAACAAAACAACCTTTTTAACTGAAAATTTAAAAATGCAAAGATTTAAATTTGCAAAGAAGAAGAAAACAGCACTAGCTAGCTTTTTTAACCCCTTACCGACATTGGATGTATGAGTATGTCCTGATGCCAGTGAGGGGCTTTGTAGCGGGATGATGATACGATCCCGCTATATAGCTGCAGGATGTTAGCTGCTATTGCACCCCGCTGTTTAAAACCCCTTGACACTGGGCAAAATGGGCGATTTAAAAACAAGAGAAAGATGCCATGCACCTTCCTTACTCCCCAAACGTACCCACGGCAAAATCGTGGGGCCTAGATCGCTTAACATTGCAGCTGGAAGACTTGTGAAGGCTTCCATCGCCGCCATGTTTTCGATATCTCTAATTCCGGCCCCAGGAAGTGAAGAAACCATATTGCTACACCCTAATGCATTGTTTATACAATGCATTAGGCTGTAAAAATGATCACTACCCCTAGTGGTGTAGTACTCTAGGAGAACTCAAAGTTAAAGTAAAAAAAAAAAAGTTTTAAAGTGTAAACAAAAATAAAAAAAATATTTTCCAAATCACTCCCTTTACAAATAAAAAAAAATAAAAAAGTTACACATATTTGGTATCGCCGCATCTCAAAAAGTTCAATCTGTTAAAATATAACATCATTCATCCTTCACATTGAACAACGTAGAAGAAAAAAATTCCAAACCCAAAATTGCGTTTTTTTTGGTAATTTCACGTTGCCTAAAAATTTAAAAAAATTTAATCAAAAAAGTTGCATGTATTTCAAACTGGTTTTCAATAAAAAGTATGTTTTGGCCCACAAAAAATGTCCCAGTCCGTAGGTGTTAGTACAAAAAAAGTTATCGGTCGCAGAAAATGGCGCTGCAAATTTCAAAAGTAAAAAATGTTTTGAATTTTTTATGGTACCAAAATATAATGAAAAACGTACATGTTTAGTATTGTCGGATGTGTATCAACCTGTAGAATATAGTTTAGACATAATTTTTACTGAATATTGAACGGCGTAAAATCAAAACTCCCACAAACATGTCTCAAATACGTTTTTTTCACATTTTGCCCCATTTAGAATTTTATTCCGGTTTCCCAGTATAATCTATGGTAATATGAATAGCACCATTAGAAATTACATCTTGTACCGCAAAATAAAATCCTTCATATGTCTATGTAGGTGGAAAAATATAAAAGTTATAGCTCTGGGAAGGCGAGAAGGAAAAAACGAACGCCAAAAACAAAAAATAGGCCTCTGGGTTGAGGGGTTAAATGATGTGCGTACTACATAACATTAACCCCTTAATGACCTTGGGCGTATGAGTACGTCCCAGGGCCGCTAAGGGGCTTTGCAGGGGGATCGCTCCGTGAACCCCCGCACAGCCGCCGGGTGTTAGCGGCAAATCGCCGCTAACACCTGGCAGTAACAGCGCCGGCGGGTGGCTCTGCCCGCTGGCGCTGTTTAACCATTTGACACCGTGGCCAAAGATGGCCACGGCGTCTGAAATTTAAAGCCGATCGGTGCGCCGATCCGATCACCGGACACGGTGGTGTGGAGCCCTGTGAAAGCTCCCGTCACTTACTCTGGTCGGTTTGCCCCACTTCCGTCCGCAGACAGGAAGTGGGGAAACCGCTATCTTTGTACACCATAATGCATTGCCTATGCAATGCATTAGGTTGTATTAACAATCACGCCACCTAGTGGTCAAGTACCATAGGTGGCCTCAATGTTACAGTAAGAAAAAAAAAAAATAAAGTTTTAAAGTACAAAATAAAAAGTATTAAAAGTTCAAATCACCCCCCTTTCCCATTTTACAAATAAAATCATTAAAATAATAAAAAAGTTACACATATTTGGTATCGCCGTGTCCGAAAAAGTCCAATCTATAAAAATATAACATTCTTTATACCGTATGCTGAACACCGTAGAAGAAAAAAAATTCCAAACGCCAAAATTGCGTTTTTTGGTCATTTTACGTCACTGAAAAAATGGAATAAAAATTATCAAAAAAGATGCATGCATTCCAAACTGCTATCGATAAAAAGTACACTTCAGGCCGCAAAAAATGCCCCCTCACTTACGTTCGTAGGTGTTAGTACAAAAAAGTTATTGGTCGCACAAAATGGCGCCGTGGCGCAAATTTCAAAAATAGAAAATGTTTGGAATTTTTTTACGGTACCAAAACATACGGAAACCCTACATGTTTGGTATTGCCGGATGCGCTAACAACCTGTAGAATACAGTTAACACATTATATTTACCAAAGGTTTGAACGCCGTTAAAAGCAAAACCCCCCCCCCCCAAACATGGCGAAAATACATTTTTTTTCACAATTTGTCCCACTTGGAATTTTTTTGCGGTTTCCCAGTATATTCTATAGTATAGTGAATAACACCATTAGAAAGTACATCTTGTCCCGCAAAATAAAAGCCCTCATGTGTCTATGTAAGTGGAAAAATACAAAAGTTATGGCTTTCAGAAGGCGAGGAGGGAAAATCGAACGTGTCACCAAAAATACCGCCTGGTCCTTAAGGGGTTAAAAACCATTACAAACTAACTGTTCAACTTTTTTAGCTCCTAATAAGAAGTGTAACTTGAAATTTCAAGGCCTCAATGTAGTTTATAGCATGGCCTTCAATATTGGCATGTTACTGACCGTGCTGGCATCCTATAATAGGGTAGGCGGGCAATAGGACCTCTTCAGGCATCAACACTTAGGTGTGACCCCAACCTCTGTATTCCCTGTAGTTAGGTTTTAATGATTAGGTTTGGGCAGTCTGGATTTGAATTTCAATTGATACTGAAGCCAGAATGTCAATGCATATTAGTCAGAAATGAATACCTGCTCTGAGATTATTTTACAAGAGAATCTGTTACCACAGAAGAACCTGTCAGGTAAACATTCTCTATACACTGCTAAGGGATTATCTTCTATCATTTTACAGATTTCTGTTTAGGAAAGATTTAACCTACCCAAAGCAGTACTGCTGCCAGTTTCTTGAGAAATAAACAGATTTGTCTTGTTTTAACAAACAACAGGGCCAGAACTGATACTTCCTTTCTGCTGTGGATTTTTGCAGACTAGGGGCTTGTTCACACGACGTATTTGTGATCCGTTTCACGGATCCGCAAAACGGATCTAACACTTGTCAGTGTGATTAACATTGAGTTCAATGGCAAAAGCGCATCGCTGTTCTCACGGGAGATCAGCGATGCGCTTTTGAGAGCTCTCCTGCGCTGCGCTTTTCAGATCCGCTTTAAGAATTGACATGTCAATTCGTATTGCGGTTTACGCAAGTGAAAGCCCATAGGAGATAATGGAGTCCGCTTTTGGCACCTGTCCAAAAGCGCTCCACACTCCGGGTATGTATCAGCTGTGCTTTGCATCCTGAAAGCGGATGCGAAAAGCGCAGTGAGCGGCTGCAGGGGGATCGCGGGACCAGAGCATGTGAGCGGGGCAGGACTATCGGTGAGGTGCGGGCAGGACGATCGGTGGAGGTGAGGTGCGGGCAGAATGATCAGTGGAGGTGAGGTGCTGGCAATACGATCGGTGAAGTGAGGTGCGGGCAGAACGATCAGTGGAGGTGAGGTGCGGGCAGAACGATCAGTGGAGGTGAGGTGCGGGCAGAACGATCAGTGGAGGTGAGGTGCGGGCAGGACGATCAGTGGAGGTGAGGTGCGGGCAGAACGATCAGTGGAGGTGAGGTGCGGGCAGAACGATCAGTGGAGGTGAGGTGCGGGCAGGACGATCAGTGGAGGTGAGGTGCGGGCAGAACGATCAGTGGAGGTGAGGTGCGGGTAGAACGATCAGTGAAGGTGAGGTGCTGGCAAGACGATCAGTGGAGGTGAGGTGCGGGCAGAACGATCAGTGGAGGTGAGGTGCGGGCAGGACGATCAGTGGAGGGGAGATGCGGGCAGAACGATCAGTGGAGGTGAGGTACGGGCAGGACGATCAGTGAATGTGAGGTGCTGGCAGGACGATCAGTGGAGGTAAGGTGCGGGCAGAACGATCAGTGGAGGTAAGGTGCGGGCAGAAGATCAGTGGGGTGAGGTGCGGGCAGAGACTGTGGAGGTGAGGTGTGGCAGGACGATCAGTGGAGGTGAGGTGCTGGCAGGACGATCAGTGGAGGTGAGGTGCGGGCAGGACGATCAGTGGAGGTGAGGTCGCGAGCAGAACGATCAGTGGAGGTGAGGTGCGGGCTTTAGAACGATCAGTGTGAAGGTGTGAGGTGCTGGCAGACGATCAGTGGAGGTGAGGTGCGGGCAGAACGATTCAGTGGAGGTGAGGTGCTGGCAGGACGATCAGTGGGAGGTGAGGTGCGGGCAGAACGATCAGTGGAGGTGAGGTGCGGGCAGGACGATCAGTGGAGGTGAGGTGCGGGCAGAACGATCAGTGGAGGTGAGGTGCGGGCAGAACGATCAGTGGAGGTGAGGTGCGGGTAGAACGATCAGTGAAGGTGAGGTGCTGGCAAGACGATCAGTGAAGGTGAGGTGCTGGCAAGACGATCAGTGGAGGTGAGGTGCGGGCAGGACGATCAGTGGAGGTGAGGTGCGGGCAGAACGATCAGTGGAGGTGAGGTGCGGGCAGGACGATCAGTGGAGGTGAGGTGCGGGCAGGACGATCAGTGTAGGTGAGGTGCGGGCAGGACGATCAGTGGAGGTGAGGTGCGGGCAGGACGATCAGTGGAGGTGAGGTGCGGGCAGGACGATCAGTGGAGGTGAGGTGCGGGCAGAACGATCAGTGGAGGTAAGGTGCGGGCAGAACGATCAGTGGAGGTGAGGTGCTGGCAGAACGATCAGTGGAGGTGAGGTGCGTGCAGTACGATCAGTGGAGGTGAGGTGCGGGCAGGACAATCAGTGTGGAGGTGAGGTGCGGGCAGGACGATCAGTGAAGGTGAGGTGCTGGCAAGACGATCAGTGGAGGTGAGGTGCGGGTAGAACGATCAGTGCAGGTGAGGTGCCGGCACGACCATCAGTGCAGGTGAGGTGCGGGCATGACGATCAGTGGAGGTGAGGTGCGGGCAGGACGATCAGTGGAGGTGAGATGCGGGCAGAACGATCAGTGGAGGTGAGGTGCGGCAGGACGTCAGTGGAGGTGAGTGCGGGCTAGGACGGATCAGTGGAGGTGAGGTGCGGCAGGACGATCAGTGGAGGTGAGGTGCGATCAGGACGATCAGTGGAGGTGAGGTGCGGGCAGGACGATCAGTGGAGGTGAGGTGCGGGCAGGACGATCAGTGGAGGTGAGGTGCGGGCAGGATGATCAGTGGAGGTGAGGTGCGGGCAGAACGATCAGTGGAGGTGAGGTGCGGGCAGAACGATCAGTGAGGTGAGGTGCGGGCAGTACGATCAGTGGAGGTGAGGTGCGGGCAGGACGATCAGTGAAGGTGAGGTGCGGGCAGGAGATCAGTGGAGGTGAGGTGCGGGCAGGAGATCAGTGGGAGGTGAGGTGAGGGCAGGACGATCAGTGAAGGTGAGGTGCGGGCCCAGGACGATCAGTGATGGAGGTGCGGGCAGGACGATCAGTGAAGGTGAGGTGGAGAGGAATCTTTCCGGGAAACGCTCGAAAGCGGATGTGTAAAGGCAGGTGAAAAAGATTCAAAACGGATCCAATTAAAGTATACAAACTGCTGCGTTTTGCGGATCCGCTTTACGGATGCGTTTTTTAAACTGTTCAAATAATCGGATCCGTAAAAAGGGTCCAAAACGCCGTGTGAACAAGCCCTAAGGGCTTATACACGGCTTATACACGCTGTAATTGTGGGACGGATTTCGCACGCAATTACGGCGTGTGTACGGGGTGAGGGCGGCAGCTCGCTGCCCCATAGACATCCATTATCCACGGCGTGTATCCAGCCGGGATAATGTGCATGTCACTTTCTCCCCGCTCGGCGAAAGAATCCATAGTTCTCTATGAGAACTGTGGATTACCGTAATGCCTGGGACGGATTTCAGCCTTATTGCAGCGCAGTATGGCGCGCAATATGGACTGAAATCTGTCCCAAAATAAGCCGTGTGAACGAGGCCTTAATTTTATTTACATCGACAGCTAGAGAAAAAAATTGCTAGGCTCAGATTTAGCCTAAAATGTATAATCAAAAGTAGCACCAAGAATTTTCTTGAAAACTTTTACAGAATCTCTTTTACCCTTTTGCATCAATTTTTGTTTACATTTTGTTTCCAAGAGACATTATTTTCTTTATTTTTTTCACCTACATAGACATACAGTATAACTGCTTGATTTTTTTGTGGGACGGTATGTACTTTTCAATGGTACCATTAACATTATCATGTAATATACTGGGAAAACAAAAATAAATTCACTGTGTGTTGAAATGTGAAAAACATGCAACTGCATCATTTTTGTGGGTGTTTTGATTTTATGGAGTTCAATATAAATGACTTACAATCTGTATTCTGCAGGTTGGTATGAATCAAATGATACAGGTTTTAGATTTTTTTTTTAAAGTTTTTTATTTACTTGTGCTTTTAGTCCCTCTAGACAGAGGCGTAACTACTGGGATAGCAGACGTAGCAGCTGCCCCGGGGCCGGGGCTCTTAGGTGGCCCGGCATGGCTGCTACCGCGTCCGCTACCCCGGTAATGCCGCTCCTGGGCCCGCCGGCAACGAACATACTAGTTCACTGCCGGCAGGCAGGGAGCTGAGGGGCCCGGCGCATACTGCCTCTGAATGCCCGGGCCCTCCTGCCCGAGCGTTCAGAGGCAGCGCTGCCCGGAGATAGCAGAGCGGAGAGCCGCCACTCTGCTACTTTCCCTGCCGGCTCCCTGTGATCACGTGGACGGCGCCGTGACATCACATCACTGCACCACCCGCGCTGAGCAGAGAGGCTGGAGCTCGGCGCATCGGGGGAGCGTGGAGTGAGGAAAGTAAGTTATTTATTATTTTACCTGCCCTATAGCCTGCCTAAATAGCCCCCCCTGCCTGCCTACATACCCACAGCCTGCCTGCATAGCCCACCAGCCTGCCTAAATAGCCCCCCTGCCTGCCTATATACCCTCAGACTGCCTGCATACTCCCCCAGCCTACCTATATACCTCCAGCTTGCCTACATAGCCCCCCAGCCTGCCTATATACCTCCAGCCTACCTATATACCCCCATCCTGCCTGCATAGCCCCCCAGCCTGCCTATATACCCCCAGCCAGCCTACATAGCCCCCAAGCCTGCCTACATAGGCCCCAGCCGGCCGGCCTAGCCCCCTAGCCAGCCTATATACCCCCAGCTGCTGCATAGCCCCCCCAGCCTGCCTATATACCCCCAGCCTGCCAACATAGCCCACCAGCCTGCCTACATAGCCCCTCAGCCTGCCTGTATACCCCCAGCCTACCTATATAGCTCTCAAAGCCTGCCTGTCTACTTATATGGGGCACCTTTAGCTACCTAAACCCTGCCTACCTACCTATATGGCCCCTATAGCCCACCTAACCCCTGTCTACTTGTATGGCTCCCTATAGCTACCTAAACCATGCCTGCCTATATGGGGACTCTATTGCCTACCTAAACCTTGCCCATCTGGGGCCCCATATAGCCTATCTAAACTCTGCTGGCCTAAATGTACCTCATATAGCCAGGGGGCAGGTGCTGGAAAAGTCAGGATTCTAAGATATTTGTGTCTAAATCTCCAGGGACAAGTGGCAGAGAGAAGTCATCATGATGGTCTGGACAGGATGCAGAACAACAGGGAAAGTCAACGACTTGTGAGAGAAACGTCACCTGTGAGTCACAAGATGTAACTACGCTTTAATCACTTATATGTCTACAGAGCCTGTGTACACTGGTGTCTACCACTATATGGTCACTGTATGGTGGTTATATACAGTCTGCAGAGCCTGTGTACACTAGTATATACCACTATATGGACACATTATGGCGGTACTTTTGGTCTTTGTGTACTGATCAGTAATAGTGTAGGGGTATTATTCAATCACTATGTGGTGGTAATTTATGGTCATGTTCCAGCGTATAATCAGGTTCCTATGTAATAGCGTTATTGGTAATGTTGGTCTTGGTATAGTGGGATTTGTTTGGTAGCAGTATGATAGTAATATGTATTACTCCTTGTAATATCTACATTATCTAACAGCATGTCCTGGTAAATGTTCGTGGTCAGGGAGGGGGGCGAAGGGGGAGGTAGGGGGCCCCATCCAAAAGTTTGCTTTGGGTCCCTGGCTTCTCTAGTTACTCCCCTGCTCAGATACAAGGTCCGATTCAATACCTGTACCAGATGGAACTTGAATATGGCACCCATGAAGTTTTATTGGCCTATACTGTACCTCCGATTCTACACTGTGGGCAACTGCACCATGCAATGGTCACACTTAAAGGGGCCTTGGAAGCTAAATTATTGCGAGTGCTCATACCTGATCACATAGTCTGCTTTTAAGGCGAAACACTCGTACACGCCGGCGCTCTGCTACTTCCCCTGCTGGTTCTCTGTGATCACATGGGCGGCGGCGTGACGTCACATCACCGCGCCGCCTGTGCTGAGCAGAGAGGCTGGAGCGTGGCACATCGGGGGAGCGTGGAGTGAGGTAAGTAAGTTATTTATTATTTTGCCTGCCCTATAACCTGCCTAAATAGCCTCCTCCCTATATACCCCAAAAACCTGCTGCATACCCCCCCACCCTACTATAAAACCCCCGCCTGCCTGAAATAGCCCCCGGGCCTGCCTATTACCCAGCTTTTCTACATAGCCCCCAGCCTGCCTATATACCCCCAGCCTACCTATATACCCCCAGCCTGCCTGCATAGCCCCCCAGCCTTCCTATATACCCCCAGCCTGCTTACATAGCCCCCAGCCTGCCTAAAATAGCCCCCAACCTGCCTATCTATGCCCATCCTGCCTTAATAGCCCCCCTGCCTGCCTATATTCCCCCAGACTGCCTGCCTATATACCCCAGCCTGCCTATATACCCCCAGCCTGCCTATATACCCCCAACCTGCCTACATTGCCCCCCAGCCTGCCTACATTGCCGCCCAGCCTGCCTACATTGCCCCCAAGCCTGCCTATATACCCCACCCTGCCTATATACCCCCAGCCTGCCTGCATAGCCCCCCAGCCTGCCTGCATAGCCCCCCACCCATGCTGCATAGCCCCCAGCCTTTTCTATCTATTCCCCCCCAGCTGTCATATCCCTACCCCCAGTTGTCTACATCCCCCCGCCTGCCCATAGTCCCCCCCAGCCTGCCTATATAGCCCCCTAAACCTGCCTATATAGCTCTCTAAGTCTGCCTGCCTTAATAGCCCTATAGCCCCTGTGAAGCCTGTCTGCTATATAGGCCCTATGCCCCTAAAGCTTGCCTACCTATTAGCCTCCAAAGCCTGCCTGTTTACTTATATGGGGCCCCTTTAGTACCTAAAACCTGCCTACCTACCCCATGGCCCTATAGCCCCCCTAACCCCTGTCTACCTGTATGGCTCCCTATAGCTACACTAAACCCCGCCTGCCTTAAATAGACCCCATAAAGCCAGGGGGGCAGGTGCTGGAAAAGTCAGGATTCTAAGATATTTGTGTCTAAAGCTCCAGGGACAAGTGGCCGAGAAAAGTCATCATGATGGTCTGGACTGGATGCAGAACAAAAAGGAAAGTCAACGACTTGTCAGAGAAATGTCACCTGTAAGTCACAAGATGTAACTAGGCTTTAATCACTTATATGTCTACAGAGCCTGTGTACACTGATTTCTACCTTTATATAGTCACTATATGGCAGTACTATTGGTCTTTGTGTACTGATCAGTAATAGTGATGGGGTATTATTCAGTCACTATGTGGTGGTAATTTATGGTCATGTTCCAGCGGTATAATCAGGTTCCTATGTAATAGCTTATTGGTAATGTTGGTCTTGGTATAGTGGGACTTATTTGGTAGCAGTATGATAGTGATATGTACGGTGAGGTATTCACTCCTTGTAATATCTACATTATCTAACAGCATGTCCTGTTAGATAATGGTCAGGGAGGTGGGCGAGGGGAGGGGTAGGGGGCCCCATCCAAAAGTTTGCTTTTGGGCTCTAGCTTCTCTAGTTACGCCCCTGCCTCTAGAGTACTTGATCATAAAGAGACACAAATGAGTAGTGAGAGTGGTAAGAGGCAGCCATAGAGGTCTTCATTAGGCCCCAGCTCCCATAAAAGTATTTGGGCAGCTATTGTTTTGGGTTTGCAGGGAGCCACCAACAACAGAATGGTGATTAATCCTTGACATCCCTGACATGCTGCAGTCATGTGTAATATGACATATAGGGGGTTAAAATGCTGGGATCTGAGCTATTTGTGATCCCGGCTGCTAACAGCATGTATCAGCTGTACTTAACAGTTTTACTCACGATTTAACTGTAGAGCGGTCGCAATTGAGCGTCCATACCGTTTACTTACCTCATGACATAAATGTACATCGTAATTACAAGAATGTGGTTTATATGGCAGAAAGAGACAGAGAAAGGGGCAGTTATAGCTCTTTCAAAAACCTTTTCCATTTGTAAATAATTGTTGAACTAAGGAACAACAATGAGATCAGGGATGTCAACAAACTAGGATTTATTAACTTGGTTAAATAAATGAGTCCTTAAAGGGGTGTTCCATGAGTTAAAAATGCTTGTTGATCCATCAGGGCATGATTAAGCTTAATAGATAAGACTCCCGGATTTTCTCGTTCGGGCCTGACCCGCCGTTATCAGGAATTTAAAGCAAAAGTCATGTCCATCATTCACATGACAGATGCAGTCAATCAAAGGCCAAATGTCAATGCACTTGACTATTGGGCCGTGATTGACTGATTTTGCCTGTTCCTGTGGCTTTCCCCATCTTGTTTGTCCTTGCGCTTTTTTGTTTGCAAAGATGAACGAGGAACCTTGGGGCACTGGAAATTGCACCAAGGATGCCCAGATTTGTGAAGTCCCAATTCTCTTCTTTTTTATTTGTTGATTTTTTTAGGACTTTCCCCATGATTTTCACTCAAAATACTTACAGTTGTTTTTCTAATTAACCGATGTTGCCCAATAAAACAGAAGTTTCAAGACAGACATATATGGGCTGTCCCAAATTGTTTTAAAAACATAGTAATCCTAGTGTATGTAAAATTTGACTTTGCGAAAGTAATAAAAAAAGCCTTAAAAAAGGGGGGGATGGCCTGGTGGGCAGGAGGCGCATGCTGTAGGAGGGTCCGTGCGGGCCTCGATTCAAAGGTGGCAAGACACCTAAATGCCGTTTTGGAGAGTAAAAAAAGGGGTCCGGGAGTCCGGCACCCCAAATCTGGTTCCAAACCGAAATTCTTTGAGCCCTTTGGCCCTCGGCAGGGGAAAAACCCGGGGCGGAGGAGGTATGGGTCTGAGCGGGCGCCTCTTCCATTCCTGGGGCCCCCGCTTGTTTAAATAGGAGGCAGAGTGACGAGGAGGGCCCCCACGGCGTAAAAAGGGGCCCGGTGCAGCGGGGAAAACCCAAAAAAGGAAATTCTCCACCCCCTGAGCCCCGGTTACCTGCGGTGGAAAAAGGTGCATTGCGGACCCCTGAGACGTGTAGGCACCGTCTTTCCGCCTGCCCCGGGGCTCCCGCCGCGAGTCGCCCGGGGGACAGAGCTGTAGTGGAGGACCCCCAAAGCATCTCCGGGGGACCCGGGGGTGCGCGGGGGTGTCCGCACAAGACGCCGTCCATCCGCGGAATACCTGCAATCTACCGCGGGGGAGGGGGGGCATCTGGGGACACCGCAGACCCGTGGGCGCCCGCCAGCGCCTGTCCA
>JAODAL010051491.1:0-26648 GCA_025379985.1 Phyllomedusa bahiana
GGGTCGGGAAAGCCAAAAAGTGACCCTTGTATGGGCTCTTAAGAACCCTCCCCCCAAAACCCCAAGTTGCCAAAAAAATTGTGGGTCCCATCTTCTCCAGAACAGGAGAATGCCGCTACATCCAGACAAAGTTACCCTTAGTTTGCGGGTCAGTGTTAATCCGGTGATAAAAAATTTATATCTGAAGCTTTTGTTTTACTGCTTCTAAAAAACTGAAGTCTTTTTTTTTTTCTTATTTGTTTTCATTACCATTTTCTGAGAGCAATAGCTTTAGTTTTTCTGTTGCTCGATGTATATGAGGGCTCTTTTTTTTTGCAGGATGAGCTCTAGTTTAAGCTGTTTTCTAGGAGCACCGTGATAGCAGACCTGGGGGTATTCCATAGCCCTCAGCTGCCTTGACGATTATATGGTCCCCTGCAATTGCTGAGAGAGAATTCAGAAGAGCAAGTTTCGTCAGATTTATATGCTGCTGTCACACTGACCATGGCATCTAAGTGGTTAAACATCTGTAATCTATCTGTCTTCTGAGCATGCTCCATATACCCTAAGCAAACGCCTGATGTAATAGTACATCATTTGGGGGTTAGGGTAAAGCCAGCTCTCCTGACTTGTCTGTCTTAGCAGACATTTGTAGTTTGCATAAATTACCAACTCTCTGGCATCTTTTCTTAAAGGAGTTGTCTCCCTTCAGAGTTTCAGAGAATGCATGAATGAAATACTCTGCCACTTCCTGGTTCAGACTGACTAATTAGCATAAACTCCATGCTTGTACAGCTCAGTGCCCTGCTGTGCTTTCAGATGCTAATTAGATCAGATTAGCTTCTCAAACTACTAACAGGACTTCTTAACTGATCCCCAAAACAAAAGCCCTAATTACAGTTCTGTTTATTCTACATAAATCAAGCTTTTTACTGCTGAGCAGCACAGGACACTGCCAAGACCTGTGTGATGATGTCACTCACTGTTATCTCATTGAACAAACAGCAGGGGGAGAATTGTTTACAGGTCAGTTACTGAGGGAACTGAAATAGCCAGGGAGGTCATAAATTCACTTGTATCTCCTTAGGGAAAACAGAGGAACAAAGCAATATATTTGGAAAATGTCTTTATTTTGTGTTCCCTACAATTTGAAAGCTATTCTTTGTAGCGAGACAACCCCTTTAAGTCTTCATTGTGTTGCCCACTTAAAGGGGTTTTATCATTTCATTAAATGGTCTTCAGAATAAGGGGACAGTGAAAACAAGCAACTTTGCAATTGGATGTCATTAGCAAAGCTGTCTTGTATTCACAGTATTCCTTATCTTGTGTTTTTGTTTACACTTCATATCCAGTCCTGGTCGAATCCCTCCTCCTTGCATTTCACTAGCTGAGCGCTCATTTACATTCTGTACAGCCCCCGGTCTAATTCATGGAGCTGTCTCTCTCACTCAGAGTAAGGGACCGTCACATTTTCACTTTATACAGGCAGAAGAAACAGAATTACACTGAAGGGCTTACACAATCAGGAAATAGCACAATTTGTGTCGATCCCTGCCTGACTCAGAGTTAGGGGCCGTAGCATTTTCTCTCTCCACACCCAGCAGAAACAGACTGCAACAGATTCTACAATGAGAAAACATAACAGTTTTGTCCCGGTGCCTAACTCTCTTGCATAGAAGCGAGATCTGTGCCGTTCATAGAGCATCTCCAGCTGTGAGAGGAGAAGAGTGCTCAGTGTAGATTGAATGCAGCCTGTGGTATGTATACAGCTCTTACAATATAAGACTGCAGGGAGAGACACAGTGACATGTGGACTCGGAGAGGGGGGAGTCTCGGGAGCCAGCATGCACAGTGAAGGGGGGGATGATGTCACCCAGCTGGGAGGGGAAAAAACGCCCCTGCATTTCCAGAGTTGAGAAGCTGAGAGCAGTGTGAATCAGCCGAACTAAGGAAGCGATACATCCCCTTTAAACACTTGGGCGCACATACACAATACTTTCCATTTGTTTTGCAATGCCATAGATTAGACTGTAACATGTATAAATACTCTAATGTATGCTTTCTCAACATATGTTTGGATCCCCCAGCTCCTCCCAGGTTGTGCATGCCTGCTCTAATGCTTGCAAGTATGTACTTACCGTAGTTATGAATTCTGACACAAAGTCTATTCTCCTCCTTTTTGGCAACTAGACAATATGCCTTAATGTCCGTGTGTAGTAATGGAATTGTAACCCTATATGAAAAGTATCATTTAGTACAGAATTGACCTGTGAAATTATAAAGCACAATATGAGAAAATAAATTTGACTTTGTTTGCTGGTTAACAATTCCTAACAGGAAATCTAACATTTAGAAGCCATCATATCAAAAAAGTCATCATGATCCTATCTCCGAATAATACAGTGTCACTGTCAATTTTGCCTTCTCACATTCGCTTCCCTTCACTTCATCTGATTTTAATAATCCCTGTCAAACCACAAACAGTCCACATTACGTTCCTGACACCGGAGCTTTCAAGAAGACGGAATCTCAACATTCATTTAGACACTACAAAAGAAAGCTGTCCAGCTGGACAAATATTATTTCCACACTTGACAGTCTCCACAGTTAAGTATGCCTTTTAATTTTAACTCAAGCTGCCAAGGGCTTGATAGGAGCTTCTTGTACACTTTTAGATTGACTTGCAGGATTAGAGGAGCAACAACTGTAATTGTGTTAGACTAGTATTCGTTATTCCTTCAGAGACTAACAAAACCATGAGGCTTCTGGATCCGATAGCATCACAGATCAGGTGTGTATACATACCTACATACTGTATGTGTATGTATGTGTGTGTTGTGTGTGTGTATATATGTATATATATATATATATATATAATATAATAATAATTTTATATATATATATATATATATATATACTACATACACACAGTATGTAGGTATGTATAGGTTTTAAATGTTATGGGTGATGGAGGAGAATATATATATATATAATATATATATATATATATATATATATATATATAATATATATATATATATATATTATATATTTCTTCCTCCATCAGCCATAACATTAAAACCTTACTGTCAGGCCACCAAAACAGCTATGTCTGGTCAAGGCTTCAAAGATCTTCAGCTATATTTTCTACAGTAGCTAATTGGTGGGATTGGACCAGATGGGGTAGCTTTTTCTTTCCATGTCCACCAGTTTTGAGCGTTCATGATAGTTTTGCTGATGTACCGCTTGTCCTTCCTTGGATCATTCTTGCTAAGTATGAATTCCTGTAAACTGGAAACACCCTTAAGACCTGTCTTTTTGGAGGTTCCCTGACCAGTCATCTAGCCATCACAAGTCTCGTTGTCAGTCGCTGATTTCCTTATACTTGCCCATTTTTCATGGTACCAATATATTCAAGATCTGATTGTTCACTTGCTGCTTAATATACCGTATACACTCGAGTATAAGCCAAGGCACCTAATTTTGCCACAAAAAACTGGAAAAACTTGTTGACTTGAGTATAAGCCTAGGGTGGGAAATGCAGCAGCTAGCTACTGGTAAATATAGGCAGTAAAATGTCCCCTGTAGGCAGTTTTATTTTTTAAATGCCATTACGCACCTCTGTCCCCCGCTGCTCTGAGCTTCTCCGTCGTCTTCTTGGCACAAGGGGTGTGATGACATAGCACGCCACCTGTGCCGGATACTCCAGAAGGCCGTAAGTCTGTTTGCGGCCTTCCGGAGTCCTCTTCGATGCAGGGAGCGCTCTCTCTGCTCTGCAATAGTATCGTCAGCTGTATGCGCTCCCATAGGAGACGCATGCAGCTGAAGAGATCGCCGCCGGTGCCCGGGCCATGGCAGCGCCCGGATGCCGATGGCTGACTCAAAAAATGTGCTGCAAAACTCTGCTTATACTTGAGTATATACAGTATATTTTAATTTTACATTCTGTGACTGAAACCTTTCTTACTTTTCTGTTGATGGAGCTGTATAATGATTTTTATTTGCAGGATAGGTTTGTTTTCATTAGTATTGGGCTGGGGTACAAAGCATAACTTTTTTGTTTCTTTTTATTCTGTTTTTTTGAGGATGAGAAAAGGGCAATTTCTGCATGGTATTTTATTTTTTATTGTACCGATCAACATAATCTTAAAGATTGGATTATTATGGATGCGGCAATACCCATTAATTATCTTTTTTTTTTTTTTTTTTTTTTTTTTTTTTTTTATATTAAATGAAGCTACTTTGTTGGTGAATTATGGGTTTTTGTGTATGTTTTTAATGTTTTTGTCTAAATATTTTTTTGTTTTACTTTTAATGTTAGTATGGAACTAGACTATACAATTGCTTTTACAATACATACCAACACATAACTGTATTGGTGCGGTGGTCCGATATATTTGGCAAGTGCCCGTTCACACAACATACTTTTATGGGGGCTCTTTGGATTTTTACAGGGATTCAGGTTTTAAAATCCACCTATAAAAGCATAGACCTCAATCGAAAATCTAAATTGTAGTCCACACAAGAATTTTCAAGAGGTTGGATTTCGAAAATTTGGAACATGTTAATTATTTTTCTGGATTTGTGGTAAAAAAAATAAAAAATAAAAACCTGTCCCAAACATCTCTATGTTGGATCCTCGTCCAAAACCCCCATACATATTGATGGGACTCGTTTACTGACTTTAATTCTATTGGGTAAAAAAAAAAAAACCGCCCAAAATCCGAAGTGAAAAAGAGGGTCAAAACACTCATCAGACGATGCCGTTTTTGGATTCCGAATCAGACAGGTATATTGACCGGCGTCGTGAGGACGCAGCCTCAGGGTCTTTAACTTCTTTGCATAGAAGTCTAAGGCTGTGTCTACACAGCAGTGTTAAAATTCCGCCCAAAATCTCACATTGCTGGACCATGGTTGTTCCCGCAGATTTGCGCTCAGTCATGGTCGGTTTTCAGATTTGCCGTCGACCCCGTACATTGAATATAAGGGAATCCGATGGCAATCCGCCGGAATAGGCAGTGTGTTTCAATATCCACCGGAATCCATTGGATTTTAAAACCGATCAGAAAAAAATCTGTGCTGTGTAGACTACATCATGGATTTCGGATTTACGGCGGATTCAGTTTTTAAAATCTGACGAGATTACTGTGCTGTGTAGACATAGACTAAAGCTAAGGCAAACGTCGGAGTATTTGTGGGCAATCAGTATTCTCCGGTCATCATAATGATCTGACAATGAAGATGGACATCGGGATAAAACAGGAGCCTATTGTGATTACTTTTAACAATTTTAACAGAATCCAGAACATTTGCCACATTCCAATTAGAAACATGACATCTTCTCTCTAATAAGCCAGTGTTAAAAGCTTCATTCTCCTCTTTCCTTTCCAATCTGCAATGTCGTCTTCAAAGTGAACTTTCTAGCACAGTTCACAGTTTCACATAAATCACTTTAAAAGTAATTGATTTTTCTGATGAACTTGACAGTAGTTGAATAATTAGTGCTTTATTTAAAGCTTGCATATGTCAATCAAATACCTTAGATTACTTAAAAAGAGAGATATTAACTCCTCGCTGCTTTTTAGATCAGCAGTCAACTATGAATCCGTTGCACATTCCCATTTTCGGTTTGGTAGCTTAATATAAATGTGATGCAGGTTAATACTGATGAATCATAATTAGGCTGTGTTCACACAGGAGATGAAAGTCTGGCATGTATTTCCATGAAAGAAATCCCCGGCTGACCCCAAGATTGCAGCTGTGAATCCACATACGTCATAGCCCATTGTCCTTCTGTGGGGCCATTCCATGCGGGATCTGACAAATGTATAAGTGACATGTTGCTCAAGATATGTTTTGTGACAAGGCCAAAAATCCACATGCAAGTTTTCTGATAATTTGTGAACAGGGTTACAGAACCCCCATTCACGTACATTGGTGTGGCTTATAGTAAGATTAGGCACTGATTTTAGAGCAGAACCCAGGCTTAAACCCATTTCATGTCTTGTGGACAGAGCCCTAGCTTCCTAGACATTATGTGTAGATTCATGGTATTTTGGTTGTGTTTATACAGTCTAATGTTTTTTTTAAAAAAATCTATTAGAAAAGCCATGTGGTCGCATTTGGCAAAGCGCTCCATATGGCATAACCCTAAGGCGATGTTCACATGGCTTATTCACGCCGTAATTGCGGGACGGCTTTCACCCCGCAACTACGGCGTGTGCCGTGCAGCGGGGGCGGGGCACGGCAGGCCGGCAGCTCGCCGCCCCATAGACATCCATTATCTATGGCGCGTATCCCGCCGGGATAATGTGCATATCACTTTCTCCACACTCAGGAGATGGAATCCATAGCTCTCTATGAGAACTGTGGATTACCGTAATGGCGCGCAATACGGCTGAAATCGGTCCGCAAATCAGCCGTGTGAACGAGGCCTAAGGCAATGTTCACACGGCTTAAAATGGGACGTATCTCGCCCCGTATTTCGCTCCGTACTGCACTAAACAGGGGGTGAGATACGTCCCAGTCATTATGGTAAACCACAGTTCTCATAGAGACCTATGGATTATGTCTCCTTGTGCGAGCATGGAGAGAAGTGACATGTCAATTATTCATGGCATATACACACTGTGAATAATGTCTATGGGGCCGGCGGGCTGCCGCCCCCTGCGCACATGGTGTAATTGCGGCCGAAATACGTTCTGCAATTATTGCTGTATGAGCATAGCCTAAAGCTGCCTACTACACAGTTGAGTCACATTAGTATAACCACTTCCTACTAAAGACCGCAGTGCTTAGCTCATGAAGGAAGTCGTGTTCTTTGTTTGATTGGTAGGTATATCAGGTGTTTGATAAGCTGAATTCACATGTTTCCCTCATTGCTTCCATGGGTAAAAGGGGAAATTTATTTCAGAGTGCCATTAATGTGCGAAGGGAATGTCCACTACAAAGGTGTGTGAGGACGGATTGACCTACTACCGTGGCACAGCTCATCACCATAATGAACCGGGGTGCGATCAGGGGATATGAGAACATTGAATTCCTTGCACAGCCCAAAAGTGGAGTGCAACAGTCTATTCTAAGAGTGTTTGAAGAAGGTTGTCACAATTTGCTCTCTTCTTTACCAGACAAATAAGGCAATTTTACTTCCGCGTTAGTCCCAACATGACCTATTTACACAGTAGACAATGCAGTGCTTCCCCTCCCCCAACTTCTAGTGGTCACGACAGACCTCTCCCAACTCCTCTACAGTAGTCACAACTTCAAAACTGAAAACCTAATTCTGACAGCATCAAGCTCCATTTTTCCTTTCGGAACAGTCCTGTAATCCGTTAACTGATTAGATTAAAAGTCACTATCTGGTAGGTGCAAATAGAAAAGTTGAAGCAAAGCCTTGTTCCCAATGTGAAGTTTTTTGTACTCTGCCCAGCAGGCAATACTAGTGTAAAAGTAAAACATTGTGTTTTGAGTTAAAAACTCTTCCTCAGGTTTGTTGGTAGGTGGCACTTGGACCAGAATACCTCACCAATGCATCAATGTCAAAATGTTGCGGATAATATTAAAATAAAGAACATAATTTTGTTTGGCAAAAGGGGTGTTCTGACCATAGACTTTGATGGCACATCGATTGAATATGCCATCAAAGTCTGATAGGTGCGGGTCCCACATCTGAGAACTGCACCTACATCAGAAACGGTGCAGCCGAGTACAATGCAGCTGTGTGGAGATTTTGCACCTGCTTTTCTATTTTTTGTTTTTTGCACAATGTAATACCAGGGCTGTGGTGTCAGTAAGCCAAAGCTCCGACTCCTCAATTTCCTAGACTCCGACTCCCTCATACTTGGCGCATGTTTAAGTGATAACTTTACTGTAGTAAAATGGTAACATCAGGCTGTTTATCACTGTATGATACAATAATCAAGCTATTTAGGTAGAAGAGACACTGACAAGCAAAATGGTAGCAAGGTTTTCAAGTTGTGACTTTCAGGCTCTATATCTCACCATCCACTACAGCTTTGAGCATGAGACTACCATCATTTTATGGACACTCCTCTTAACTATCTTATATATAAATGTGACTTGCAAGTATTTGGCATCTGCTTACTTCTGCAGATTCTTGTCATGTAACTGCATTGTTATTGTTTTGCTCCTAAAAACCAAAATGTCAATTTTTATTGTTTTGTTAGTATTTGAAAAATCCACCTTTTGGTTTTCAATACTGCCTGAATCCTTCTGGGCTCTGGATCAGATTCAATCATGTCTTGACCAAAATCTTATCCCCAGTCTCTTCTACTCGTTCCCAATGTTGGTGCATACTGGACTTAGATATGAATACAGCTTTTTCGTCAACTCTGCCTACAAGGGTTCAATTGGGTTGAGGTCTGGGGACTGTGGAGGCAAATACAGCAACTCTACTTCATTATCATTGAACTATTCCTTCTCCAACCTTGATGTATGCTTTGGGTCGTTGTCCTGCTGGAACACTATGTCGTCTATTGACTCTCGTCTCATTGCTCCAAATCATCCGTTTCCATTTTTCGTACTTTTTTGCAAACTCTTTGCCAACGCTTCTTATGACGAGATTGAAGTCGAGGCTTCTACACCTTTTTTTTCGGGCCATCATTCCAGACCTGTGTAATGTGTGTTGGATTGTGCTTGCATGGACGTCTGTGATCTCACTCTTACAGAGCATACGAGCCTCCTCCACTGCCGTGTCTGTTGCATTGGAACTGATAGACCTGGTGATGAGCCAACTTGATGACGCTGATATTTTGCCTGGACGTCACCTCTTGGCTTTTGAATGGATGGATGGACTCCATTTCATATTCTTCCAGCTGTCATGGCCTCACATGATGCAGTTTGTCAATTTTCCTGGCCCAGAGACTGCTATTGATGAGCTGGAGGATATGGTTTCTCTTTTCTTGGGAAATCTTCTTCATGGCTGCTCGATCCAGTGACCTTTTGCTTGGGAATCGTCCTAATAACACACTGAGCTATTAGGAAATGTGAGAACAGGTTGTAATTTTTAGTAACAGGAAGTAAAAGATTTTTCCATCACAGGGAGCAAAACCTTAACAATGCAGTTACATGACAAGAATCTGCATAACTAAGCAGATGCTAAATAGTTGTAGGTCAAAGTTATGTATGAAATAGCTAAGATGATTGTCTTTAAAATGATGGTAATCTCACGTTCAAAGCTGTAGTGGATGGGGAACCTGAATGTCACAGGTTGAAAACATTGTGACCCTTTTGCTTGTCGGTGTAAAATATATTTATTGGATACAACTTTAGAACACAAAAAACTTTAATAAATTGTAAATATGCAAAATTCTGCAGAAAGTATGAAAAAGTTTTCAACAAAACCGTCCTGAATAACATTTGTGGAGTCTCTGAATTTGTTCTGAGAAATAGTATCGCCTCCATCAGATCCTGCATACATGACCTCACATCTGATCTCATTATTTCCAGGATAGAGAACGGCCTCTCTACACTAACTTGGGTTGGTGGCAAAGCTGTGACCACAGGGGCAACATCTCTAACAATGTCAGGGTATAAAGGAATTGCCTCAGCCACAGTCAGGTCTGAACGGTTAAACTCTTCTACTTCTTTGAAAGCAGGTGAAAAATTTTGCTGAAATCTGTTTGCTATGAGAGCGGAATCTTTTCCCCTGTGGTAATGCTTTGCCTGCTCCATGTCATCAATTACACTCCTCATGTGATCAGACTGAAGATATGGGAACAGTAGCACTGGCCGGACCCAATTCCTCTTGCTCTTTACACTGCATCGAACTAACTGGACCAACTTATATATATTTTGGGAGTCGGAGTCGGTCCATTTTATAACAACTCTGATTCCTGTAAGATGGGCACCGACTCCACGACCCCGACTCCACAGCCCTGTGTAATACTGGACTCAGTGACGCAATATGGAGATATGTCTATCCTATATACTTTCACTTTTAGGATTTCCAATGTGTTTTGGGTTAAAAGCTCGCGTGCAAAGACTGTATTTCAAAGTAAGAACTCAGTCTAAGGGCACTGAAGATATTATGGCTGTGTCCCACCAAACTGTACCTCCATATGCTTCTAAATGTATTAGGGCATCATGCATACTGTCTGTCTTTTTCATACACAGCTTTAGAGAGTGATGTTCTCTTAATGTACTGTATGTCTAGTACAACTTATGATTAAAAGAGCTGCCTTTTGAACCAAAAAGAGAGAAACATTTCTTAAGGGGCATGCCGAAGTGTTTATGGATCTCTCTCTGATGTTTTCTATGATAATTTGTGTTTCTCCTATGCTGTATGTAGCCCCCCTTTCTCTGCAGCTAGACTGGAGGATTTTCTGTTTGAAAACTGTTTTCCTTTGCCCTATACAACTACTAGCCCCATCCTCCTGGTTTCCTCCCGCATGATTAAGGCCTTGAGAGGCAGGAGGTGTAGCTTCAATGGTTAGGCTATGTTCACACGGTGTAATTGCGGGGACGTATTTCGCCCGCAATTACCCCGTGTGCTCTGGAGCGGGGGCGGGTGGGGGCGGGCAGCCCGCCGGCCCCATTGACATTCATTATTCACGGCGCGTATACGCCGTGAATAATTGACATGTCACTTCTCTCCCCACTCGCCGTATTGGGAGAGCAGATGTAATCCATAGTTCTCTGAGAACTGTGGATTACCATAATTATTGGGATGTATCTCGCCCCATATTTAGCGCAGTACGGCGTGAATTACGGGGCGAGATACGTCCCAATAATTGCCGTGTGAACATAGCCTTATTCTTTAAAAAAAAAAAAAGCCTTTGGTCCCCTGATCTCTAGGGCTCCACACACAACTATTTTTGCATGTCCAGACACACTGAATTTCTGAGCTTCATGTCATGACACAACTGATTTAGAAATGCAGGAATCACATGTATAATTTAATTCAAGAACATTACTTAAAGGGCTATTCCTACAAAGCAAAGTCTAGTACCATGGTTAGCTCTTAGCTAGTTACAAGCTGACTATGCATGGAAATGAGGAGGGCGTTGCTTGTGGTCGTCCTTCTCATTCACTTCTGTTGGAACTCGTGAACGTAACCACGTGCACACCCTCGGCTATATTCGGAATTTCCTTAGAGGTCGGCTCGCAGGTAGCTGAGAGCTGACCATGGGATTAGACTTTGCATTGTGGGAATACCCCTCTAAGTATCTAACTTTGGGTGAAATATTATTTAGAATATAGTTTTTGCACTGGACTACCACTTTAACACAAACTGTTATTTTCCTCATTTTATTTGAGTTTTACAGACAATCCTCCTAAGCAAGTAAATCCAACACGTTAAATGTAATGTAAAGGTTATAACTGGCGAGAGAAATGGAGCACTAATGACTAGTGTAGAAAATGCTATTTTTTTTTCCTGTGTTTTTCTGTTCTGCTAGTGTCCCCACTGTTTTAATTGGGATTTTGTGATTTGGCAAATGCCACTGCTTGTTATAGTGAAAAATAATGTAGCCTACTACAATAATTTACATAACACAAATAAAAAGCGTAATTTTTCTTATCTGTTAACTAATAATTAACAAAGCACAGGAAATTTCTTCATCAAAACAGTAGGTGCTGTAACTACAATGTAGGTCAGTCCCGTTAGAGCTTTTAGCAGATGGGACCTTTTAGTAATTTGTTGCTTTGGTTAAACTGGTAAAGTGTAAATGTCGTTTTTGTGACTTTGCAGTTCAGCTGACATGTATATATCAGGAATAACGATTTCTGACCATTTCATATATTGTATCCTGCATTAACTGGAAGTTTTCCATGTCTGCAAACTATAGATAACTTAGTTTTCCTTAAAGGGGTTGTATCATTTCATTGAATGGTCTTCAGAATAAGGGGACAGTGAAAACAAGCAACTTTGCAATTGGATGTCATTAGCAAAGCTGTTTTGTTATCACAGGATCCCTTATCTTTTGTTTACACTGATCTCCAGTCCTGGTCGGATTCCTCCTCCTTGCATTTCACTAGCTGAGAGCTCATTTACATTCTGTTCGGCCCCCGGTCGGTCGTCTGTATTCAGAGCTTGCATTCCTGCCTCTCACTCAAAGTAAGGGACCAGCACATTTTCACTCTGCACAGCCAGAAGAAACAGAATAACACTGCAGGGCTTCTATATTCAGAAAACAGCACACTTGTGCGACTGTGCCTAAACATAGGTGCATTAGGGGCCGAGAGCATTTCACTCTGCACAGCTCTGAAGGGAGTTTATACAAGACTGGATTCAATTGTAACATGAATGCAAGCCTGTGATATGTAAACAGCTCTTACATACTCTGCATAGGGAGAGACACAGTAACAGGTGGAGGGAGCGGGGGGGGACACACAGAGCCAGCATGAACAGTGAAAGGGGGATGATGTCATCCCTTCGGTTAAGAAACACCCAGCTGGGAGGGGAAGAAACGCCCCTGAATTTCTGTAACTGGGAGGCTGTGAGAGCACTGAAACATGCTAACTGACAAAGCGATATGTCCCCTTTAACTTAGCTTCAGAGTGGGTGGAGACTTGTTTCTATGATGTCTTCCATACACAGCAGACACAGAAAATAGGTAAACTGTCTCCCATATAGCACACCCTAAAAAGCAGCAGCAACGTGGAGGACATTATAGAGCAATGTAAACTATAAATCCAGGATTTAGCTAAGACAAAGTAGACCTTGTATTTAAAGTAGCAGCTATAATAGCAAAATTGACTGCACACAAAAAGAGAATTTCAGATGCAAAAAATGTGTGTATTTATATAAATCCACAGGCTTCAACAAATGTTAAAAATCAAGTAGTAGGTAAGTCGGCAATGGTTCGACATTTCGGTCGTTAGACCTCTGTCAGGAAGTCACAAATCAGTAGTATATGAAAAAGAACTTTTCAAGGGCCGTAGCCCATATGGTTTGCAGGAGCTATATCCTACCCTTTGGCTTGCACCATTTTGAAGCCTTGTCTAGTGGGTGAGCCTTTCCGATATACACTATTTAAAGTAGCAGCAACATCATCTCCTTCTCGTGGCTATGTGATGGCAAATTGCACTAAGAGGCAGTACAGTTTTCAAGATGTTGTTTGCAATAGTAATTTAGACGGGATTTTTTTTTTTTTGTTTTGCCTTTTAAAAGGGTTTTATCACCATGCTGTTTTACAGAGCCACAGGCATCTTTAGGCTGTAAGTGGTTCTATAGTAGTGATTGGCATATCAGCTCTGCTATTCCTAGCTGATCCTGTTACAGTGACATGAGTGCAGGAGGTTTGAAAACTGTAGTGCGCAAAACTGTAGAGCGCTAAAGGGTTAAAGCTTGTCAGTAAGTAATGTAAACAAGCTCCTGTCTTTCAGATAACAAACACAGCAGGGGAGTGACTTCATCAACCTGACACTGATGCAGCCTGTAAGAGCAGAAAGGGGTGGCTTGTGTGCAAAAGCAGGAGATAAGATGCTGGAGAGAAGCAAAATTGGAACAGCAATGTATATAGTAATAGTCTTTATTTGCCTATGCCTATGCAGGGTGGATTTGATTTAAATCACAATTTAAATCACTAGTCAGTAAGGCTTGATTTAAATTAGTGATTTAAATCAAAGTTTCTACCTAAACTAGTTCTTGCTATTTTAACATACAAGTAGATGAAGATTTTTAGAATCACTAGTTATATTTTTTTTCCCCCCAGTTTTAATGGGTTATTCTTTATTTTTGGGGACACACTGTTTGTTGTATTAGGAGGGAAAAAAAATAACCCTGACCTTAATAAAAATTTTTAAAATAGATTTATTAACTGAAACAATAAAACTTTCGCATAAGTTATTTGTTAAAAACAAACATCCATGTTTGTTACTAATTTGGCTAAAAAAAATTATATATATTTTTTAAAAAACTTAGCGGTCAGCCCAGCCACACATGAAAAATTTAAAAATACTACTGCCCCTGCTGTCTCTGTAGCTCACTTGTCGTGTCATCTTCATCATCTCATTTTTTGTTCCTTTTATAATCTGGAAAGAAAAACAAGCTTTCCTGCTTTATTGGGTCCCAAACCCGATTTTAAATTTTAGAATGAATGAGTCAAAGGAAGAGAATTTTTTCAACCCCTGCAGAAAAAGCTATGCTTTTAAAAAGTGAATCATTCTTGAACAGTTTTTTAAACCCAAGGCTTAATGACTTCCCCAGTTTATGGTGGGCCTTTCCCTTAAAATATCTTCGGAAAGGGGAAAAGTCTCTCCTTAAGGAAAGGAACCAAAAAAATTGGTCGGTGTGAGGGTTTATTTGCCATTAGCCCTCAGACTGTTTTGCATAAAGCAATGGCTTATGGGAAAAGAGCTGAGGGCTCCCAGCCCCCAAATTATTGGATGTAGTTACCCTCGTTACGTAGCTCGGGGGGGCCTAGCAATGTAAAAGGGATTTGGCAAACCATTTAAGCCCAACTAAGACAGCTTTTTCGGGGTATTTGCCCCCTGTAGTGCAGTGTAGAACTTAGGGTTGGGCGGGGTGAGGGGCAAAATATCTTCAGCAAAATATATTTCTTGAAGGGTTTCCCCCCCCTTAGTTGAATTTTTATTTAGTTGGCATTAAAGATGGTGATTGTGGATCCCATGTCAAGCTAATCCTCTTCTCGCATTAGGTTTGACCCTGATATTGGATATTGACAAATTTGTCAAAAATGGTGGAGTCAGTGCTTGTCCCTTTTGTTTGTTTACGCTTGTAATTTTAATTTGCCCATGTGTAGTTTTTTTTTAAAGTGTTCACTCATTTCCTTCCAATTTCACAGCATCCGCAATAAAAACAGTATTTTTTGTATTTTGTTTAAAGTTGGGAAGGGTTTCGGAAGCTCAGCATAGGGTTAACTTTTTCTTTAGCCCAATTGAGGTTTTTGGCCCGTGACAGTGGCATCTTTTTATCTCGTTTTTTTTAAAAAGTGTCATCGGGAATAGGCCAGTTTTTGATTATGTCAAAACAGTCCACCCAGAGTTCCTCTAAACATCCTGTGGGAGGTTAGTTGGTTCCACCCCTTCCTTTTCAGAGCTCTGCGAAATGATATTACGGAAGTATTTAGAAATTTTCAAAAAACATTCCTTTTTTTCGGGAACACTTTAGTCTTTGGCTAGAGGTGCGAAAATGAGCACTGAAACCATATGTTTTAGCAGCTTTGTATTCCCCCCTGCTCTTCTAAATTCTTTCTCTTGGATCGTTTGCAGCGTTTCAGTGACCAAAAACTGCGTACTGACTTTGAATTTTTTTTCACTGTGTTATAGCTTTTCTGCCATTTTGTAAGTTTTTGCTGTTGGGGGATTTCCGACGTATCAGTTGTTTGTGCAAGGAGACTTACCTTCTTCTTTGTTTTTCAAGCACATACAATAGGATCATTGGGGACATTACTCCCCCATCAAAACTTAGGTTAAAATTTTACCCTCCAGAGCTGTTGCACAAATTTCTCCATTTCTTTGTCATACACTTGATCCAGCAGTTTTCCCCGCAACATCGCTCTGCTGGGTGGGGGCTGTTCCCGGTCTCCCTGTGAACCATTTAATGAAAAGGGGTTCTCGTAGAGAAAGAAGAGTTCGTTTTTATAAATAAATGGGCAATTTTTTTATCAATCAATTTTTTCTAATTGAAGGGGTTTTTTCACAAAAACCCATTATGGGGTTCCAGGAGGTAAAGGTTTTTTCTTCCTTTTGGGTGATGGGATATGTGGTGTGGGTGTCTGATATGTGCGTAATGAAAACCATCCCGGAGGTAACTTGAAACTGTAGAAAGGATGTGGTGATCTCGGGGTGGATGTTTCCCGAATCATGAATTCCCCCAAACAAAAAAAGTCAATGTTTATTTTATTGTTTATACAATTTTGTTATTGTACCAAACATCCCGCCCCCAAAAGGAATTTTGTTTTTTTCATTTTAAAAGTACCCAAAAGCAGAACATGCAGTAATAATAAAAAAATATAATTTTTTTTTCACAATGACAGTTCGTCTTTAGAAAAAAAGGATTTAATAAAATGTTTACCAAAACCGAAGATCCTGCCGTTCAGAAGTGTTTTTTTCTTTTTTATCAACGCACTTCTCATGAGTTTGCTCATTCGCGCCCCCAGGCTTGATCTTTTGTTTCTCGTTTGCATTTGCACGATGCCTGCCCTTCCGATGGCGAAGGGGGTTCATTAAAAATTTTCCCAAACTGGGTTCTTTTCGGCCCGCTGCCATTATAAGGAAAAAAATGTAATAAACCTCAGATCGTACACCAAAAAGATCCGATTGTCTGTCTGGGCTATTTGCAGTATTGTGTCAAAATTTCCTTTCATTTTTTTTGTTGCTTGCCCTTCCTTCCTCACATTTGATTCACTTCTTCTTGTGTTGTGAGATCTATTCCCCTCCAAACAATCAGAAAAAATATTGTTTAACTTCTTGGACTTGGGACTGAAGGGTTGATTCTGTAGTTAGTTTGTAGAACAATGGATTAAAGGTCTTTTTCTCAACTCTGTTCATGTTGTAACTTTTTTGCTGGAAGAGAGATTGGGAGTTCTGCGGAGCAAAAATTCAGTTTTGAAACTGGTAGTAAGTGGCGCTGTGATAATATAGGAGAGAAATGCCCACTAATCCCACAGAAACCTTGGAAGGGATGCATTGTGAATGTTTCAATATACAGCCTTTATTTATGGTTTTTAAAAAATCGCTTTTCTCATGATGGAAGAAACTTTGGATGGAAAATTTTTCCTCAAAAAAGCAAATTTATGTAAAAAAAATCCGATTTTAAAAAAAAAAAAAAATCAGATTTTTTATTTTTTTTTAAAAAAAAAAAAAACTTGATTTTTTTTCCACCCCGTGCCCATGTGTCTAAAATAATCAATGGCATAGGAATACCCCTTTTAATGTAATTTTGATTACACTATCCCTTAGGAAAAATAAATGAATACCCCTAACGACAAAAGTTTACATTTTTAAAAAGAGTCAGTGGGGAAAGCTGTTTTATCCCCGAATTTTGATTCACATCATTTTCTCAAATTTTTGAATATTTTTTCCCTTCCTTATCTCTCAGATGGCGTGACTTGATAAACGAATTTCCAATTAAACCGGTTTAGAGGTCAGAGAGGAAGCCTGATCCAACGACTTGGCAAAAAATTCAGTGTTTTTTATTGATTTGAGGTGAGTTAAAAATGATGCTCGGTTTTTCTGTCTATAAAATTGAAATGTTCTTTGTAAAAATCAATTGCGTTACCCACAAATCTTTTCCAAAATGTTGAAAATTTTGGGTTTTTTCATCTAAATTTGTTAAAGGTTGATTTTTTAGGTAATTACCCCCAAATGACACTTGTATATCGGTACAACTTACTGAAAACTGCAAAGTTTCGGTGTTTTATTTGGCATCTATGTTAAATCCCCTTTTATGAAATTGCTAGAAACAAAGGGTGTGCACTGAAATCTACTTAATTCTGCTAAACTTTTTGATGAACGGGTTTTTAAAATATTGTTGTAAGGGTTTCCCTTTTAACATATTTTTAAAACAGGATAAAATACTATCTGGGAGGTAAAAAAAAAGTTTTTTTTTGATTTCCTTGGATGGGATTCCATCTCATCCTTTCCACTAAATATATAGCATTGGCATGGCTCTTTATAATGTGCATGAGCCTTAAAGGGGGTTTTTTCTCATCATTGGCTTTCAAGACTTGAGCAGTTTCTGTCTGTTACACCTTCAAATCCAGGGGTGTGTCTCTCCTCTTAGTAGGGTGTCCTTCCCTCACTGAAGACTAGTGACATCATCACTCTGTGCGAGCAGTGAGAGGATGTCACAGCTCTGCAGACCTCCCGCAATGGTTATCATGTCTGCAGAGCTGTGCCTCCCTTCCAGGCTGCACAAGCTCCTTGTAACCAGAACACCTGGGTTTGGTGTAAACAGTTATACCACAGCCTGAACTGATGGATAAAGCCATCAATATGTAATAGGTGTGGGGGCCCACGTATTTGAGAACGGGCCTTGAAATCCGTCCCCGATGCTGCTGCTCCTCCTCTTGAATTCCGGGTTTCATCCCAACACAGAGACTTGTGCTACGATCACAAGCGCCTCCCGCGTTTTAAGGACCAGAGCCCAAAATCTAGAGGAACGATCACCACAAACTCTAGAGCTTTATTCTTATTTTAAACCAGACTTGCTTCCCAATGTCATATGTTTGCTTTTGTTTTTTTTTTTCTTAAGCGGGACAACCCACTGAGTTTATAAAACCTTACTTATGCAGTAATTTTGAGAGTGATTTATTATTGCAAAAGGCAGGGAAAGAGGAGTGGCTCCCTAATTGGAGATGGACACATTTTTCTGTAATAAAATATTACAGATTTTGTATGTTTGCTTGTACTATTTGTTGATGCACAGTATTCAGAAAAATTGCATCTCTTTACTGGTTATCCCAATACTTTTCCAGAAGTTTGAAAATTGTACACACCTAATGGCAAGAAGTGAAAGTAAAAGTGAGAAAATGGCTAGCAGCTGTGCAGCAGGTCAGTTCTGTCTCATTCTCAATAGTACCTGGCTACTATTGTGTCAATCACACTTCTTAAAAAAATATTGATGACCAGAGGCATTACATACTTTTCTGATATGATATCCTTAAAATCCTTATAATGCCAGCTTCTTAGTACATGGTCCTGTTTATATACGCAGTACATACTGTGTATATGTACATCTGTGGACCCCAGGCTGATACTTAAAGGGGTATTTCCTTCATCTTAATTTAGCTTTAAACATGTATGCAAAAGTAATTCATGTATCGAGTACTTTTACTGTTCAGTTTTGTTTTATTTCAGAGACCGAGTAGTTCTTAATGCATGCTTCTTTACTAAGCTTTCTAGGTTACCAACCACCTGTCTCTGCTCTAGCAGTGGCGGGCCGGGTAACCATCACAACCAGCTGTGTCTTATCCAGCAGGATGGAGCTTGCTTCTCAGTTTCTGATCTAAACATTTCTCAAGAGTTTTAACCCTTAGAGTTACTGACCAGAGAGGAGCCTTGTGCCTTCCTGTAAGGTCTGCAAAAGCACCCAGCTGTGTATTTACATGAAAGGTAACACAGTCACTCAGTAGCTAAAATTTGTGTGCTTGGCAGAATACGGTTTTTTCTCTCTCTCACTAGAAGCTTCCTCTCATGAAAGTACAGTTCTGCTAGCTTACATTTATAGCCAGACAGTGTCATTGTTTTTTACAGCCCCTTCAGCACCAATGTTCTGTAACAGGCACAGCTAGGAAGGAGCCAGCAGAGCTAAAATGTCTGGTACTGCTGTTAAAACCACCCACAATCTGCACAGGAAGTGGGAGCCTCAAGCTGAGGGAAGGGCAGCAGCCTTGGAAGAACAGCCAGATGGGAAAAATCACTCCAGCTTGTGTGTTTAAGTAGATTATTACGTATTCCTAAGGTAGCAATAAGAGCTATAATTTCACATGATACTTTAGTTTGGAGGAAACTGTATTGTAGAACATTTTTTTAGGCCCAATTCACATCACATTTTTGCCCACTGTTAGGGGTTGTTCACACAGCATTTTTGGATCCGATCTGAAAATCGCATCCAAAAACACTAGTTGCGATTCGGATTCTAAACGGATCCAACACACAGCTGCGTGTTTGGATGCGTGTTGGCTGCGAGCTAGGATCACACCCTATAGTTTTAAGTAGGGCTCCTGCTGCATCTTTCGCACCTAGAATTGACATGTCAATTCTTGGAACGGATCCGAAAGACGCAACGAGACACGCATTGGTGATCACTCGTGTGAAAGCCGATGTGTGTTTCAAAGTAAAAGCAATGTAAAATCACATTGCTCATTATCAGATACGTGTTTGGGTCCGTCTTAGGGTCCAACAGATGGATCCAAACACGTATCACAAAAAACGTATGTTCACACGGAATCAACACACCGTGTTGAACATACCCTAAGTGGTATCCGTGGCTGACCATGCTTTACTATTCAGTGCAAGAACCGGGCATGTTCGCTAAGTAGGACAAACGTCGTACTGTTTTTTTTTTTAAGATTGTTTGCCCTATAGAATTATCTGTCCCTGTATCCATCGGTATAAATTTCCTGGTATCCGAATGATACCGCGGAGGAGATGGGGTTGAAAAACTACTTTTGCTGTGATTTTTAAAGGGAACCAGTCACACTGAACATACATCTAATCTGCAGCTGCATGTTCTAGGAGCACGAGGACGCTGAGCTGACTGATATGTTTTGTAGGAAAAAATGCAGTGTAACTTTGAGTTTGATTTAACTTACTGCTGTCTCTGGGTTAATGATTCCAGTGGTCAGTTTTTTCAGTGGTTTAAAGACTTACTTATGCGATTTTCCATACAGAGATACCTTTCATTCACTGATAAAACCGAACATTGGACTACTTAACATAGAGAAAGCAGTAAGTTAAATGAATAAACTCCAAGCTCTGCTGATTCTTTCCTCACAAAGCTATATATCTGCTCAGCTTTTCCTGCTCTGTGACATGCTGTTTGCAGATTTAAGTAGTACGTTTAGAGTGTCAGGTTCCGATTAGGCATAGATTGGTGTCTTCTAATGTGATATATTGTCCTGAGTAGTTATATTATAAATGATCCCAAGTAATAGATGTGAGTTTATTTTCTGCAGATATATGTATATTTTTCCTTTAATGAATGTTATACTTTGTATTTATTTTAATTCTTATTATGTGGTTTATTCGCCCAGATAAATATAGAAATCAGTCATAGGCCCATGTTGTATAACGGCCTAATAGAGGTTGAGATTTAATTGGTGTTTCTGTTCATCCTTTTTATTAACTCTTTGTAACCACAATTTTTTTTTTTTCTTGGTCACAATTCATTTACTTTCCAGGAAAAATTGGGTATGACTAAAGAGTACGTAATTAACAGTGCAGGGAAAAGCGGCAGATGGCTTGATGAGACGACTTTCGAATGGGGATATAAAATGGAAAAAGATGCCCATTATTCACCTCCGATGCATCTGCCCCAAAAGATGGCGGGGGAACACCCGACACACTGGTGCTCTAGGGGCTTTCAGCAGATGGAAAGTGACCCTTCTTATTGAGGAAGCCGATAAAAAAGGGAAGCTTTTTTTTAAAGGGAGGATGTAATGCTGCAATCCTAAAACCTGAAGATAAAATAGCTTTATCCCCTTTTTTTCATAAAGCAGCCTTCACTTTTTTTCTTTTTCTTTTTATCTTTTACATTTTTTTTTTTTTGAAAATGTTGAGGGGTTTTTTCTTATTATGGAAATAAGAGTTTTGGCCCCAGAAAACACGATTTTGCAACGTAAATAAGATCAATTTTTGGCACTACTTTTATTTATTAATGTCACCAAATCTTACAAGACTTACATTTAGCATGTGTATGTAAAAAAACTGTTTTTATGGGGATTGAAAAGGAGAACTATGTATTTTTTAAAAAAAATTTAAACCCTTTGTTTTCAGGATATACTGTACCGAGTCGGTTGGGGGGTCCCTAGGGCCCCACAGGGTGGTTTGACTCTGAGGTCCCCCAGGGAGTTTATTTTTGGGGCCACCCCAACAGCTACTGTAAATGATATACGTCCCTTACTTGCTTTTTTCTTTTTGCAACCCCTTTCTATGGTTTTTCCCTTTTGGGGAATATATTGGATTTTAAAAAAAAACAACTTTGGTCTACTATTTTTCAAGGGCCCCACCGGGGGTTTTTCCCTTTCCCCAGGGGCTTCCCAGCCTGTTGTACACACCTATTAGAATTTTATGGATGTCTAGATATGTGTTAATGTATTTTAAAGTGAGTAATATGGTCTCCCACCTCAAGTTTTTTTCATCCATCTTCTTTTTTCAGGGGCCCTTTACAGTGGGAGTGTGCTGTCCAATCCAAAAACCCAGACGAAGAGATAACCATGTGTTTAAAATAATAAAAAGCTTTTTGAAAAATAAGGAGGAAAGAGTTACAGTCCCCCCTTTTTCTTGTTCTTTTACATGGGCATTCTTTTAGAGGTATTTTTTTTCTCTGGTTTTTGTACTTCTCCTGCATGTAAGCAAAATGCCCCCAAAAGTTCGACTTCCTTGGAGTACCATTTGCAATCTTAGCAGAGGGGGGTTTTGCTGTACCAAACCCTTCTAAAATATTATTGGGCCACTCCTCTCGTCGCACCCCGGGAAATGGGCCATGAGATTTACTCAAAAGGTAAAGATGGAGAAGCTCGGGGCTTTGAAAATCATCCCAATGCTATTTGGGCACTCAGTTTCTCCTGGACCGGGGGAAAATCTTCTGGGTCCTACGAAATACCTTACCCTTACAAATATTTAATCATGAAAAAAGTAATTTTAATATGATCTTCAGGCTCCCCCCATGATTCTTTCTTTCACGTCCCTCTTATCCACTATGCATGGGGGTACTTTGCTGACCAGGGGCTGGGGTTTGATTTATTCTTTTTGGCGACATTACGGACCCCAGACTGGGAATTTGATTCCTTTTTTTTGAGACCTTACAAGGGTTCTGAATTTCCCATGAGGTCAAATTTCCATTATTAAAAATCGCCACCTCCTTTTCTCATTTTATGGCACTACCCCCCTTATCCCTCCCCAACAATTTGAATGTGTCTGTTAAAAGGCCCCTACAAAAGGGGCTTATATCCGCCCCTATATATGTCCTTTCTGCAACCCCCCACCCCAAATTTAAACCCTGGGCCCACAAATATATGGATTTTAAAAAGGGAAGGGGACCTTTTTGGCCCCCTTCCTACCCCCCTGGCAGGCTATTTGGAGGACAGCAGTGATTTTTTAACCCCGATATCCCCAAGGAAAATATATATAACTTTTCTTGTTTGGTCGGACCCTGAATTTTGCATAAGTGGAAACCCAGTCCTTACTTTTTTGGAAAGGGTCGCCACATTTTTGGGATTGGGAAAAATTGGACCTTTTTTAAAAACTGGGGCCTCACAATTCACTTGATCCCCCGGTTTTCTTGCTTGGGTCCCAGGAAAAATTTTCAAACCCATAGCTAAAATTCTGCTGCCAAATTGTCACTGCGGGGAGGTGCTTTATCTCCAGAAAGGCGGCCCGTCACTACCCCCTGTATATCGGAACTATCCCAAAGAGTTGGGGAAGTTCAGGCATGGAGTAACAAGTTGGTCCCGTTTGATAAAACTTGGTCTATTTGGGACATTAAAAGGATTTATCCCCTTGACTCATTAGCTCTCTTAAACCCAACACAGGTCCCCGTCCTCCCTACCCTTTTTTTTCCCCTTTTCTGTCTTTGTCTTTTGGTCTTGTTCAGTCTCGTATGTTCTTTTATTTTTTTTCTACAAAATTATCCCCTGACAAAGTATTGTTAGATGACTCTTGATTTATTGTTTATCCTATTCACGCATGCCAATCCCCAGTTATAATGATTTACTCCTTTTATTATTTCAATGTTTGGCTTTTTGAAAACTTTAATAAAAATCTTCGTTGGAAAAAAAAAAAAAATATCCCAGGGAGGTCTGGATTTTTGGGGTGTTAATCAAAAAAACAAGTGGGGAAAATTTAAATTTTAAAGGCTGATCCAACGTCTGTGGAAATGTCTCAAGACAAAGGAAATGACGTTTAGTAGTGTATTGGCCTCCTTGCCCGTTTGACCCCCCAAAACTGTCTGGAAGCACCTGGTGAAGTGGGGGTTTCCTGAGGTATTTCCTTCCCGAAATGGGTTGATGCTTTGTTAACTCCTGAACGTCTGTGGTATAACATGGCGTTGGGGATGAACGAGACATGTTTTTTCCCAAAAATGTGTTTTGATTGGATTCAGGTTGGGGGAAAGGGGGCCGGCCAAAGTCTATTTCATCAATGCCTTTATCATGCAGGAAATGCTGACACACTTCAGCCAAATGAGGCCTAGCATTGTCATGCATCAGAAAGGAAACCCCCGAGCCTTGTACCTGCACTGTCTCCCAAAGGGGTTAGGGATCAGTGTGAAAAAAATGATTGCATGTAGCCTTTTCCCTTACGAGCGTTATTCTTGAGGTTTTTAACGTTACCAGTGGTGTCCCCTTGATACCAAAGAAAGCATCTATGTTTTTTAAAATCTGGGTTTCCCCTCTGTCCCCCCACTGCACCCATCTTTTGTTTCTTACACTTAAAAGGGGTTTTGCCACAAAAAAAATCGAGTGGGAAGCTTAAAAAAATTAAAAAATAAAAAATGTTTACCTTCTTAATTTTAAATGTTTTTACCAATTTTTGATTTAGATGCACCTCAGTGAAACCCTGTGTACAGCTGTCTTAGGGGGTAAAAAAAGGAAAAGGTTCTCAGCTTGCCCAAATGGTCAGACATCCCTCCCCTTGGGGAGTACTGCCAGTCTTCCCTGTTGTAATTACCACACTCACTCTAGTGAGTGTTCAACCCCGGTGAGTCATTTTTTGTTTTCCTCGAAATCATTTGTTTAGCAAAAATTTAAAATAAATTTAAAAAAGAAAAAAAAGCCTCAATCGGTATGTGCACCCGGACCAAAAAACCCCCCAAAAAATATGTTTGGTCCTGCAAGGATTTGAACCTGGACCTCAATGTTTGAAGGTAGGTTTTCAAAACCACTGGTACTTCGTAACTACCCAAAACTAACAATATAAAAAGACCTTTCTTTGGCTTGATGAGCACCCCGTAAGGGAAAGGCATGGCGATGTTTACCTGTGGGTCACGATAGGGAATTTCAAACAAATCGACAAACCCCCCTTTGAACATACAGTCTATGAAAAAGTTTGGGCCCCATTTTTCTTAATCATTTTTAGTTCAAAATATTTGGGTGTTTGCAACAGTCATTTCAATTTGATATATCTAATAACTGATGGACACAGAAATATTTCCCGGGATTGAAATGAGGTTTATTGACTAAACAAAATGTGCAATTACTTTAAAACCCAAATTTTGACTGGTGCAAAAATTTTGGGAAAAAACTTATCTTTTTTTTGTTTTTAAATACTCCTAACTACTTTTTACTCTTTTGATGACAACATTGGTTTTGTAACCTCACTGAGTTTGAATTCATAGCCAGGTGTACCCCAATGATGAGAAAAGGTATTTAAGGTGGGCCAATTGAAAAGTTGTTCTCCTATTTGAATCTCCTGGAAGGGGGCCCCATCATGGGCCCTCCAAACAACTCTCAAATGATTGAAAACAAAGATTGTTCAACATAGTTGTTCGGGGGAAGGATACAAAAAGTTGTTCGATTTTAACCCTGTCAGTTTTCCACTGTGAGGAACTAGTAAAGGGAAAAGGAAGCCCGGGACAGTTCTTGTTAAGCCCCCCAAGTGGAGGCCAAGAAAAATATCAGAAAGGGAGAGAAGAAAAAATGGTGAGGAAAAGTCAAGGGCAATCCACAGACCACCCCCAAAGAGCCTGCCTATCTTGCTGCAGTGGGTCATGTGCACGGTCAACAATACAGCAAACTTTGACAAGAAGAAGCTGTATGGGAGGGATGGGGGGGAAAGAAGCCATTTCTGAAAACACCCCCCAAAAAAGTCGCCCCGAGGTATGCAAAAAGCACATTTGGACAACCAGCTTCATTTTGGGGAAAAGGGCCTTTGTGGGTGATAAACAAAAAGATTGTTTGGTCATACAAAAAGGGGTTTTGTGGGTCCAAAAAACACAGCGTTCCAAGAAAAACATTGTACCCCACTGTAAATTTGGTTGGAGGGGGGCCCTCATGCTTTGGGGTGTGTGGCCCAAAGCCGGCACCGGGAACTTGTTAAAATGAGCGTCGCATGGATTCAACCGTATCAGAGATTCTTTTAGAATAATGTAAAGAAAACAGTATGAATTTTAAGTACGCCGGGGTGGGGGTATTTTCAGCAAAAACAATGTCCCAAAAAAGCTCCAAATCTACTCAGGCATTCATGCAGAGGAACAAATTTCATGTTTGGAATGGCCCCTCCCAGTCCCCAGACCTGAATATCATTGAAAATCTGTGGGATACTTTGAAGCGGGTGTCCTGTTTGGCGACCCTCAAAATTAACTGAACTTGAAATTGTTTTGTAAAGAGGAATGGTCCAAAAATACCTTCATCCAGGATCCCGGGAAATGATTAAAAGCTACAGGAAGCCTTTTGAGGCTGTATTTTTTCAAAAAAGGGGATCTCCCAAAATTTTAAAATCACTTTTTGTTGGGGTGCCCATACTTTTGCACAAATCAAAAATTTTGGGTTTAAAGCATATTGCACATTTTTTTGTTTGTACATAAAACCCCCATTTCAATCGGAAATTTACTGTGTCCATCAGTTTTAGATTATCAATTGAAATGGCTGTTGCAAACACCCAAAATTTAGAATAAAATGATTAAAATTAATAGGGGGCCCAAACTTTTTCATATGACTGTATGAAAGTGAAGGGTGAAGGAAAGTATGAAATGAGTTTGGTGGCCCAAAAACCCCTTGAAGGGAATGTGTCATCAAAAAAAAGAC
The DNA here is from genome assembly GCA_025379985.1 of Phyllomedusa bahiana. Lineage (NCBI taxonomy): Eukaryota > Metazoa > Chordata > Amphibia > Anura > Hylidae > Phyllomedusa > Phyllomedusa bahiana. The sequence goes on from JAODAL010051491.1 coordinate 26,373, forward strand.
TTATTTTTTAACTTTACATTATGTTAAAAAATTATTTTTTGTTTTTTTTGGTTTTTTTTTTTTTTTTTCCTTATCACTTTCAATTTTTTTTTAATTTTTTTTTTAAAAAATCCTGCAATTTTTAATTTTAGCAACTAAGCATAATAATTCTGACACTTCCTGTTTTGTAGAGAGACATTTTCAGTAGTCTATTTTCAGCACAAACAGGGTCAAACTGAAAAGGTGACACCAATGTGTATAGATAAAAAAGGATCCACCCGTACAAAAGGGATAGAC
>JAODAL010051492.1:0-26647 GCA_025379985.1 Phyllomedusa bahiana
CAAAAAAATTTTTTATAAATGTCCTAGTACAAGAATAAAACTACTAAAATACTGCCCTATGTAAAAAAATTTCTTTTAATATGCCCCTATGTACAAAAATTTATAACACTATAAATGCTCCTATGTACAAAAATAACTACTATAATACTGCCCTATGTACAAGAATATAACTCTAAAATACTGCCCTATGTAAAAGGAATATAACTATGTAATACTGCCCCCATGTACAAAAATAAAATACTTAATACTGCTCCTTGTACAAGAATATAACTACTATAATACAGCTCCTATGTACAAGAATAAACTACTAAATACGGGCCCCAAATGTAACAAGAATATAACTACTATAATACTGCCCCTATGTACAAGAATATAACTACTATAATACTGCCCCCTTTGTACAGGAATATAACTTTCATTGTTGCTGATCTGCTTTTTAGTCATCAGTTATTATTTCGGCTGAGACTCCTTTGATAAATGAAATGTTTGTGGTGTCCCTCATGTTATTCATATTCTATGGATTTGGGCGACTGGAGAAGTTTACTCATTTACATTTTCTAGATGACAGATTGATTTTCGGGTGTAGAGTCTTTTTGTGGAAAATGTGGGTGCACTAATGTGTGCTGAGGTCAGGTCTGACACTGGGAGAGCAGGTTCTGGCACCTCGTATCTCAGCTGCGTCCACCTGCTCGCACTACGGCCAGTGGTTGTATAGTCAGGTCCTGGAAAAGTCATCAAGCATGAAATGTAATTAGGCTCTTAATGACTCATCAGCTCTGCCATTAAGAGTTTAGTCATTCAGATTATATGCTTCAGTGCAAGGAACATAAACTGGGGAACCTGAGTGCTGGAACGGGCACAACGTGTGAGCCTAATGGAGCAGCGCCGCCCTGGGAACACGATGAAGTTTTAAGGGGCGGCAGGATCTTTGTGTTGACAAACATCATCCATATGGTAATTCACTTCACCGGGTCACAGTTCATTTATATGGTTTTATCACATGAACACAAATCTTTGCTGCGGTGATTGAGTTATTTAAAATTAGTTTTTAAAAATATTTTCTTGATTTTCGATTTAAAAAATTTTACATTTGTAACTATTAACCCTTTTTAAAAAGTAAATTAATATTTTATTTTACCAAATATATTTTTTATTATTATTTATTTTTTAAAAAAATTTATTCTATTTTATTAGTATTTTTTAATTTGCCATTTTTAATTTTAAATTACTGTTAATAAATTTTTTATTATTATTTTATTATTTTTACTTGTATTATTTTGTATTAAATATTTTTTTTTTAAAAATTTTAATTTTTATTATTTATTTTTATTAAATTTTATTATAGTATTATTTGTTAAATAATTCCCAAAATATTACTATTTTTTTTATTATTATTTTTATTATTTTATTTTTTAAAAATTAAAAATATTATTATTGGTTTTTTTATTATTGTTTTTTTATTATTATTATTTTTTAAATTTAGTGTAGTAATAAAAAATTTATTTTTTTTTATTTTATTATTTTTTCTCTATACATTATTATTAAACTTTAAATTATTATTATATTAATATTATTTTTTTTGTTTTAATACTACTCCTTTATTTTGTTTTTAAATTATTCTTATTATTACAGTATTATTTTCTTCTTTCCTTATTAATATTTTTGTATTTTATTATTAATAAATGTGTTAATTTCTTTATAAAAGATTTCTAAAAAGATCAAAAAAAAAAAAACTGTCCAAAAAGGGGAAAGGGGGAGGTTTTGCAGAGAAGGGGGAGCTTTGGGGGAAAATGACTGCAGAGAAGGGGAGAAGCTACAGGAGGAGGCTGTCTGCAGAGAAGGGGAGGAGCTACAGGAGGAGGCTGCCTGCAGAGAAGGGGAGGAGCTACAGGAGGAGGCTGCCTGCAGAGAAGGGGGGGGAGCACAGGGGGAGGCCTCAGGGAAGGAAGGGCTACAGGAGGAGGCTGCCTACAGGGAAGGGGAGGAGCTACAGGAGGAGGCTTCCTGCAGAGAAGGGGAGGGGCTACAGTAGGAGGCTGTCTGTACTGAAGAGGAGACTCTACTGAGTGAAGACTGACCGACGCTGCAGATAAGCATAGGCGCACGACACACTTATTTACACAAAATGAATAGCACATCAAATGGAAAATGTCCTTGTGAGATTTGACCCCTGCCCTTCACTGAGCTGGTGGAAATACCTGCCAAGGGCAATTCAGTGATCTGGAGCAGGTCTCTGCATATTACCAAAAAAGTTGACACTCCTGGGGCTTAAATGTCCCAATATGAGGGATCTGAATGTGTTTGCTGGTGGATAATTGGACAAGGGCCAATTCTACTTACAAAAATTCTTCTCCTTATTTTCACCACATTCAATAAGTTTGGCCCCACCATGAATGTCCCAGTGAAGATTTTGGCCCATGTATCTGTTTTTTATTCTCTCCAAAGAAATGATGAGTCCAAAGATGACCATGAATGTTGGATAGAGCACAGATCCTGTGGGCCTATCTGCCACCTGTGGCTCGCAGCCCCCATGATCATCCAAAGGGAGGTCTCTCACTAGTCATTGTACTCCGAGGGCCCTGGCGGGTCTATGCCCTACATCCAAGCCTGGCCTATTTTAATCAGACAGCTGCACCCCTGGTCTAGAGAATGTCCCAATGGTTGGGGCTGCACCAATGTAATTAGGTTTAGTGCCCCCCTAGTCTGGAGAATGTCCCAGTGGTTGGGGCTGCACCAATGTCATTAGGTATAGTGCCGACCTGGTCTGGAGAATGTTCCAGTGGTTGGGGCTGCACTGCTGGCATTAGGTATAGTGCCCCCCTAGTCTGGAGATATTTGTCCCGAATATATGGGGCTAAAAACCTGATGGCTCACAGGTATAGTGCCCCCCTAGTCTGGAGAATGTCCCAATATTCGGGGCTACACTGATGGCATTAGGTATAGTGCCCCCCTAGTCTTGAGAATGTCGCAATATTCGGGGCTACACTGATGGCATTAGGTATAGTACCCCCCCTAGTCTGGAGAATGTCCCAGTGGTTGGGGCTACACTGATGGCATTAGGTATAGTACCCCCCCTAGTCTGGAGAATGTCCCAGTGGTTGGGGCTACACTGATGGCATTAGGTATAGTGACCCCCTGATCTGGAGAATGTCCCAGTGGTTGGGGCTGCACCGATGGCATTAGGTATAGTGCCCCCCTAGTCTGGAGAATGTCCCAATATTTGGGGATACACTGGATGGCATTAGGTATAGTGCCCCCCTAGTCTGGAGAATGTCCCAATATTTGGGGCTACACTGATGGCATTAGGTATAGTGCCCCCCTACTCTGGAGAATGTCCCAATATTTGGGGCTACACTGATGGCATTAGGTATAGTGCCCCCCTAGTCTGGAGAATGTCCCAATATTTGGGGCTACACGGATGGCATTAGGTATAGTGCCCCCCGAGTGTGGGGAATGTCCCAATCTTCGGGGCTACACTGATGGCATTAGGTATAGTGCCCCCCTAGTCTGGAGAATGTCCCAATATTTGGGGCTACACTGATGGCATTAGGTATAGTGCCCCCTAGTCTGGAGAATGTCCCAGTGGTTGGGGCTACACTGATGGCATTAGGTATATAGTGCCCCCCTGGTCTGGAGAATGTCCCAGTGGTTGGGGCTACACTGATGGCAGTAGGTATAGTGCCCCCCTAGTCTGGAGAATGTCCCAGTGGTTGGGGTACACTGATGGCATTAGGTATAGTGCCCCCCTAGTTTGGGGAATGTCCCAATATTCGGGGCTACACTGATGGCATTAGGTATAGTACCCCCCTAGTTTGGGGAATGTCCCAATATTCGGGGCTACACTGATGGCATTAGGTATAGTACCCCCCTAGTTTGGGGAATGTCCCAATATTCGGGGCCACACTGATGGCATCAGGTCGGTTCACCTCTGCTCTAGATAATGTCCCAAAGGTTAGGGCTATAGTAACAGCATTAGGTAGGTTCACCCCTGGTCTGGATAATGTCAAATCTTAGTAATATATGAATCTGAAAGTGGTGAAATCAGACAAAAGCATCAGGATAATTATTGGCTACAGCAGAAGAGGCGCACTTGTGTTTTTCTGATCCAGTCTTGGAAAGTGATTGTAATTTTGTGCCCCTGGATAGTATTAAAAAGTGAAGGTTGTATCGCTGGTTCATATTAAGCAAATATTACCGGCTACATGTCGCTGGAGAAGCCTGGCTGCAGAAACCTGATCTTCGTATAATTAGTACCCGTAGACCGTCTGACATCCCGGGTTAATCCATCTAACCCCCTTAGGCTCAAACTAAAAGGGAAAACACAACTGTCTCTGGTGATTTTCCTTTTCACTCACTTACAGAGATTATCCAGAAACAAAATGAAAATCTATGTATTTACTTAGAAAATAATATAAGTAGTGATCCGATGGCCGTGTCAGGGCTGCCCCGCGCTATTACCACAGAAATCAGACTCAATTCTACATTGGGGGTTTTGTGTTGAACTTGAGAAAAAAAATCATAAAATAAATAAATAAATCTAAAGTGATGAGGACGAAGTGAGACGGAGGCAACAAGATGTGAGGGACGGAGCGGGACGGGGCGAGGAGATGTGAGGGACGGAGCGGGACAGGGGGGAGGAGATGTGAGGGCCCGACGGGAGGCCAAAGTGAGGGACGTGGGACGGGGCGGGAATTTTAGGACAGCGGACGGGGGGAGGGGATGTGAGGGACAACGGGACGGGGGCGAGGAGATTGGAGGGCAGCGGGACGGGGCGAGGAGATGTGAGGGACAGCGGGACGGGGGGCAGGAGAGTTTAGGGACAAGCGGGACGGGGCAAGAGATGTGAGGGGAAGAGCGGGGAGGCAAAAGATGTGAGGGACGGGCGGGCGGGGCGAGGGAATTGAGGGACGGAGCGGGACGGGGCGAGGAGATGTGAGGGACGGAGCGGGACGGGGGCGAGGAGATGTGAGGGACGGAGCGGGACGGGGGCGAGGAGATGTGAGGGACGGAGCGGGACGGGGGCGAGGAGATGTGAGGGACGGAGCGGGACGGGGGCGAGGAGATGTGAGGGACGGAGCAGGACGGGGGCGAGGAGTAGGGGCGGGCGGGGGGGGGCGAGGGGGAGTGAGGGACGGCGGGGGGGGGCGAGGGGATGGAGGACGAGCAGACGGGCGGGAGTGTAGGGACGGAGCAGGACGAGGGCGAGGAGATGTGAGGGACGGAGCGGGACGGGGGCGAGGAGATGTGAGGGACGGGGGCGAGGAGATGTGAGGGATGAAGCGGGACGGAGGCAACAAGATGTGAGGGACACAGCGGGACGGGGGCGAGGAGATGTGAGGGATGAAGCGGGACGGAGGCAACAAGATGTGAGGGACGGAGCGGGACGGGGGCGAGGAGATGTGAGGGACGGAGGTGAGAAGGACGGAGCAGGATGGAGGCAACAAGATGTGAGGGACGGAGGCAAGGAGATGTGAGGGACGGAGCGGGACATGGACAAGGAGATGTGAGGGACACAGCGGGACGGGGGCGAGGAGATGTGAGGGACGGAGCGGGACGGGGGCGAGGAGATGTGAGGGACACAGCGGGACGGGGGCGAGGAGATGTGAGGGACGGAGCGGGACGTGGGAGAGGAGATGTGAGGGATGAAGCGGGACGGAGGCAACAAGATGTGAGGGACACAGCGGGACGGGGGCGAGGAGATGTGAGGGATGAAGCGGGAAACGAGCACAAGATGTGAGGGCGAGCGGACGGGCGAGGAGATGTAGGAACGGAGAGAGAAGGACGGAGCAGGATGGAGGCAACAAGATGTGAGGGACGGAGGCAAGGAGATGTGAGGGACGGAGCGGGACAGGGACGAGGAGATGTGAGGGACACAGCGGGATGGGGCGAGGAGATGTGAGGGACGGAGCGGGACGGGGGCGAGGAGATGTGAGGGACAGAGCGGACTCGGAGGCGAACAGAAGTGAGGACAACAGCGGATGGGGCGAGGAATTGAGGACAGAGTGAGAAGGACGGAGCAGGATGGAGGCAGCAAGATGTGAGGGATGGAGGCAACAAGATGTGAGGGACGGGGGCGAGGATATGTGAGGGACAGAGGCAACAAGATGTGAGGGACAGAGGCAAGGAGATGTGAGGGACGGAGCGGGACAGGGGCGAGGAGATGTGAGGGACACAGCGGGACGGGGGCGAGGAGATGTGAGGGACACAGCGGGACGGGGGCGAGGAGATGTGAGGGACAAAGCGGGACAGGGGCGAGGAGATGTGAGGGACAAAGCGGGACAGGGGCTAGAAGATGTGAGGGGCACAGAGTGACAGGGGCGAGGAGATGTGAGGGACGCAGCGGGACAGAGGCAATGAGATGTGAGGGACGGAGGCGAGGAGATGTGAGGGACGGAGCAGGACGGAGGTAACGAGATATGAGGGACAGAGGCGAGGAGATGTGAGTGACAGAGCGAGACGGAGGCAACGAGATGTGAGGGACGCAGCGAGACGGAGGCAACGAGATGTGAGGGACGCAGCGAGACGGAGGCAACGAGATGTGAGGGACGCAGCGAGACGGAGGCAACGAGATGTGAGGGACGCAGCGAGACGAAGGCAACGAGATGTGAGGGACGCAGTGAGACGGAGGCAACGAAATGTGAGAGATGCAGCGAGACGGAGGCAACGAGATGTGAGGGACGGAGCGGGACGGGGGCGAGATGTGAGGCCTGGAGCGGGATGGGGGCGAGATGTGAGGAACGGAGCGGGACAGGGGCGAGGAGATGTGAGGGACACATGACAGGGGTGAGGAGATGTGAGGGACGCAGCGGGACAGGGGCAAGGAGATGTGAGGGACGGAGGCGAGAAGGACGGAGCAGGATGGAAATAACAAGTTGTGAGGGACAGAGCGGGACGGGGGCGAGGAGATGTGAGAGATGGAGGTGAGAAGGACGGAGTGGGACGGAGGCAAACAAGGATTGACAACAGAAAGAGCAATGAATGTGGAGGGATGGAAAGACAAGGCGGATTAGATGTGAGGGATGGAGCGGGACGGGGGAGAGGAGATGTGAGGGACACAGCGGGACAGGGGCGAGGAGATGTGAGGGACGGAGCGGGACAGGGGCGAGGAGATGTGAGGGACGGAGCAGGACAGTGGCGAGGAGATGTGAGGGACAGAGGTGAGAAGGAAAGAGCGTGATGGGAATGAGGAGAAGTGAGGGATGGAGCTGAGAAGGACGGGGGGAGTTTCTCACTAGAAAGATTAGCTTTCACAATTAGGGACAGGTAACACTTTTTCTTAATACATTGCTCTTTTGATTTTGCCCTGGTCAGGAGATAAAAGAGATTTTATCCACTCTGAGTGCACACAAGTTTCTCTGGTTACTGTCCATATCTCCCTTCCTTATAAGACAGAGAACAGGGAGGGAGGTCACCATGGTCTTTATCTCTAACAAGATTAGATTAACTGTTTATCTTTGAAAAGCACTTGTTTTCACTCATGGGAGGTCAGTAGCGTCATGGGCGCAACTATAGACAAAGCAGCCATAGCGACTGCTATGAGGCCCAGAGGTTAAGAGGTATAGAATGTTTATCCTGGGTTCCGATTAATATCCGTATAGTTCACGTAGTGCCTGCAGTAACACTATAATAAGATTGCACGCTGCTTAAGACCTAAAATAACATCACTGCCCCCCGCCACCTCAAATGGCATCTTCAGTGGTTAATGGAACAATGCAAGAACATGTTTCCTTTTTGTAGAGAGTTGGTAGTTTTCTGCTTTCTTACAATACTATTTGGGTTCCCTACAAAGTGAAGGTATTATTTATATCTATTGCTACGTATGCTGGTATTTTAGTTTCTTGTCATTAGGTGTTGTAGGGGGGGGGGGGGGGCTTCATCTCAGTTTGCTCTGGGACCCTGTGAATTCTAGTTACGCCCCTGAGTAGCATTGAGGCAAATTAAATGTCCTGCACTTATGTTTCAGCACCACTCAGCTAGGACTAGCAGAGCTGATATGCTAATTGCTGCTAAAGAACCACCTACAGCCTGACCCGGAAGTGCAAGTCTGAAGCTGCCTGTGAGAAAACCCCTTTATGCCCCTGAGTAGCACTGAGACAAGTTAAATGCCCTGCACTTATGTCTCTGTCCCACTCCGTTAGGAATAACAAAGCTGATTTGCTAATCACTGTTATAGTACCCCCCCACTGCCTGACCCTGAAATGTGAGTCTGGAGCTGCCTGTGAGAAAACCCCTTTACGTCCCTGAGTAGCATTTAGGCAAATTAAATGTCCTGCACTTATGTCTCTGTACCACTCAGCTAGGAATAGCAAAGCTGATATGCTAATGGCTGTTAAAGAACCACCTACAGCCTGACCCGGAAGTGCGAGTCTGAAGCTGCCTGTGAGAAAACCCCTTTAAGCCCCTTAGTAGCATTGAGGAACAGATTTAAAATGTCCTGCACTTATGGTCTCAGCACCACTCACTAGGAATACAAAGCTGATATGCTAATCAACTGCTAAAGCACACCTAACAGCCTGACCCAAGTGCGAGTCTGAAGCTGCCTGGAGAAAACCCTTTTTAACGCCCCTCGAGTAGCCATTGAGACAGATTAAATGTCCTGCACTTATGTCTCAGCACCACTCAGCTAGGAATAGCAAAGCTGATATGCTAATCACTGCTAAAGAACCACCTACAGCCTGACCCGGAAGTGCAAGCTGAACTCCCTGTAAAAAAACCCCTTTAATATGAAAAATACCTCCAAAAACCCAACCCAACCGTTCTTGGGAAAGAGAAAGGGCAAGTGAACAAGAAAAAAAAAAACCTCAGAAAAGTTTCTCTTTCTGTAAACCCCCCAAAACCGGCTTTTTTACATGGGACTGTCATTTCCCGGGGAACGAGCGTCCTTTTGTTTTTTAATTTTTTTTCCTGCATATCTATCGGGATTTAATTGGGCCCCGATAGCCTCAAAGTCGGGGCCTCCACTTCAGGCTACTTTTTTTTTGAAATTTTTTTAGGATATTTTAATTGGGACCCCCCAAAGGGTTTAAAAACGCCCCGAAATTAGCCGTATGCACGGGGCAGGGGGGGGGGGGGGGTTTTTGGTCCCTGAATTCCGCCCCGATACGCGAAATACGGCCAAATCCGCCCATCATTACGGTAATCCACAGTTCTCAAGGAATATGGATTCCTCTCTTCCCCCGCTCGCGAAATACCGCGGGGGAAAAAGGGGCCCATTCACACCTTATTTCGGGGACGGGATTGCACTGTATTGCCGCCGACTGCGCTGCAATACAGCTGAAATCCGCCCCCAGCCATTACTAAAACCCCCATTTTCATGAGAACTATGGATTTCCCTCTCTCCCCCCCCCCGCTTTGGCGAATCCGCTGGCGGGGGGGAAAATACATTCAAATTTTTTACGGGGCATACGCACCATGGGGTAATGAAAAGCTATGGGGCGGAAGGTGCGCCCCCCCCCGCACCGCCCCTTATTCAAGCCCCTCTTTTGGGGGGAATCCGTCCCGCAATTACGGCTTTTAAAAAGCCTTTGAACCAGCCCAAATGACATCACATTACCCGCGGGGAAAACCGTCGGGATAAAATTTCATCTCTATGGGGCCGGGGAGTAGCCGCCCCCCTCCCCCCCCCGCTACACGGGGAAACCGGCGTAATTGCAGGCGAAATCCCCCCCCCAATTACGCCGGGAAAACCTGGGAACATACCTCACCTCTCCCCTGCTCGCCTATTCTGACGGGGGAGGAAATAATCCCTATTCTCATGAGGACTTGGATTACCGAAAAGACTGGGGCGGGTTTCCCCGGGGCCCCTAATTCTGCATACGGGCCGAAACGGGCTGAAACGCCCAGAATGAGCCGTGTGAACATAATAGTTATGAGAAGATGTCTTTTTCTTTTCGGTGCGGCCTCATCCAGGTTTTCCAAAAAACCAAAAACGGGGCCTTTGGGTTTCCCCCCGCCGACCCTTCGGGCCCCCGCCGCTGGCCCCCTATGTTGCGTTCCCGTTGGGTGGCATTCAACCCTCCGGTGCCACCGGCTGATATTTTGGTTTCCCGGTTTTTTCTATCTCTATGGGTGTGTTTTCCTCCCGTGGATGCCAGCGGTAACGCGCAGCAGCTGGGCCACATTAATAGAGACAAGCATTTGATTTATGGATCTGAAAATGTGTCTTTTTACTACCAGTAAATGTGAATGGCCCTTTAATACATTCCTTTTTAAAAAACAGAAAAGCTTCTTTTAAATAAGAAGTCCCCAGAAGATTAAATCCGGGAAGGGCCATTTGCAGCAGAATTTAAAAAGGTTTTTTTTAAAACCCACCCCCTTCATTTAAAGGGGCCGGGGAAAGGGGGTTCCGCCAAACCCAAAGGGCGGGCCGGGCCCACTGAAAGGCTTCCTGCTCTACATGTTAATTAACCGTCTGTAGGGCTTTACAACAGGCGGCCGTGGCGGCTTCGTCATTGCACGCCCCGGTCTGCGTTTGTCATTGAAAGAATATTGCATTTTCTTTTTTTGGAGTAAAGCGCTGAAACCGTAAAAAAACAGGGGTTTTTCCCAAATAAGAGGAACAAGTTCTCTGGTGACTGCAAAACTTCAGAGTGACTTTAATTGCCATTGCATCATGTCCCCAAATGGCGCAGGATTTTTTAAAGGGAGGGATCCAGGGACCCTTATCACGGAAAGGGCCCCCTGGAGAAAATGAGAGGGTATTTTGCAATGGTATACCCGTTGGGGTTGGTAATACTTGGATGACGTTTAAAAGGGGGACTCCACCCGGGGACCCCGCCTTTATGATAGAAGCTTCCCCACAGGTTTGTCCTGATCCCCTGAAGCCCAAAGGGATCAGTTTGAAAAAATTCTGGGGGGCCCTGGGGGAACCCAAAAATTGCCCCAGTATGGAGGACAAGTCCTCACTGCCCGGCCTGTTATTGCGCTGCTTCTGCTCAGTTGCATTTGCTCGATTCTTGCATCTTTCTCTGAATAAATTCCGTTTTCCTTTGGGAAAACAACGTATTTAAATGTCCCGCCATTCCCTAAAGCGGGAACAGGGGGGTCAAAAGGTTTTGGGCCCCTAAAAGAGTCTGCGGGGGAAAAAAAAAGGGGGGTTTGTCCCTGAATGGGGGACGGGACACGTGCACATGAGCGACGGAGGAGACATAAACTCAGGGGGGCCCCAAAAATTCTTTTTGGGGTTTTGGCCCCTGTTCACAAATGCCACTAAAATGTGGCAGTAGGGTCAGGGTGCGGGGGAAAACAAAGACACTGTGCAGGTGCAGGAAAAACAGAGACACTGGGGCAGGTGCAGAGCAAACAAAAGGAGCCCTGCCAGGTGAAAAGACCCAAAAAAGGGGACTGTGCGGGTTTAAAAAGGACAAAGGAGACTGTGCAGGGCAAGCAACAGGACAAACTGTGCGGGGTGAAAGGCAACGAGACACGTTGAGCGGAAGCCAACAGAGAACGACTGGCAGGTGCAGGGGAAACCCAGGGGAGACTGTGCAGGTGCGGGGGGGAAAAAAAGAGGAGACTGTGCGGGTTTGGCAAGAAACAGGGGAGCCCTTTTGCAGGTTTAAAAATTAAACAAAAAGGAAAAGGGGGCAGGTGCAAAAACCCAGAAAACCAAACAGTGCAGGTGCAAACAACAGAGACGATTTTGGGGCGGGTGGGGAGGGAAAGGGGAAAGACGTGCGGGTGCAGAGAAAACAGGACACTGTGCGGTTTGCAAGAAAACAGAACGACTGTGCGGGTGCAAAAGCAACAAGAGCCCCGTCCCAGGTTTCAGAGAAAAGAGGAGACTGCGCAGGTGCAGAGCAACAGAGGAGACTGTCCCTTTGAAAGGGGTGAAAAAAGGGAAACCTGTCAGGTGCAGAGCAAAAAAGGACGACTGTGCAATGCAGGGGTAACAGAGACGACTTGCAGGTGGGGAAAGGGAAAGGGAGACTGTGCGGGTTTGAAAGAGCAACAAAAGGAACTGGCGGGTTTTAAAGGGTTGACCAAAAGGGAACTTTTTCCAGGTGCAGAGCAACAGAGGAGACTGTGCAGGTGTAGAGTGACAGAGGAGACTGTGCAGGTGCAGAGCAACAGAGACGACTGTGCAGGTGCAGAGCAACAGAGACGACTGTGCAGGTGCGGAGGGAAAGAGGAGACTGTGCAGGTGCAGAGCAACAGAGACACTTGCGGGTGCAGGGGAAACCAGAGACGACGTGAAAGGTGCGGGGGGAAAGGGGAAAGACTGTGCAGGGGCAAAAGCAACAGGGGAAAACCCTGGGGCAGGTTAAGTGAAAAAGGGAAAGACTGGGGCAGGTGCAGAGCAACAGAGACGACTGTGCAGGTGCAGAGCAACAGAGCGATGTGCAGGGGGGGGGGGGAAAAAGAGGACACTGGAAAATTTCAAAAAACCAGAGAGACTGCGGGTTTTGGATGAAAGGGGAGACTGTGCAGGTCAAACAACAAGATGATTTGTGCAGGTGTGGAGCAACAGAGATGAGAGTGCAGGTGCGGAAAAAACCAAAACCCGGGACTTTAAGGGGTGTGGAGCAACAGAAAAAAAATCCCAAAAATGCAGAGAACGAAAAGACGCACAAAATGAAAAGGGGAAAACAAAGATGATTTGCAAAAGGTGCAGAGTAAACAGAGACCAACTGAGAAAAGTGCAGAAACCCAGAGATGCCCAGCGCAAAATTTCCGAGCCCGACCCAAAGTGAACACCCGGGATCCAGGGTTCACATCTCCACATCCATAAAAGGGGAAAATCTTTTAAATTCCGGGGGCAAAAACCTGTACACGGGAAAACCCCCTCCCAAAACAACCGCCCCCGGGGGGGCCACAGGCTGCAAGGTTTGGGTTTGTCTGACTGACCCCCAACACGGACCCCAATTCGGAAACAAAAAAGGTGAGAAAGGGGAAACGGGTTCCCCGGCAGGTCTCAGCCTCCTGCAGGAGTTCCAGCGCCCGCGCAAGCGATACTCATCCCCCCCTCCCCCCCGCCCCCATTTTAAATTTTTGGGCCCAGAGGCGGCGAGTATTCAGAAAAAATTTTCCCCAAACCCTAAAAGGGGGTTTTGTGTTCCTTTCCACTAGGGGCCGCGTCCTCCCGTCTGTGTCCCTTTGGCCCCGAAACAACACACTTAAAAATTTTTTAATTTTTTTAATTACTTAGAGCTTTTCAAATAAGCGACCCCAAAGGCCAGAGATTCAGATGGGACGGCGGATTCCTCTCCTATTAAACGCTGCGCGGGTGAAATTTTTTAATTACTGGGAAACCCCTTTTTACAGCATTTTTATTTTTTTTCCCCCCCCCCTAACGCGGGTTATATACACATGTGCTGTGCGGCCCCGGGACCGTCTGGTGGAAAAGAAACGTTAAACCCACCAAGGGAAAAAGGTATCCTTAACAAAAAAAGTAAAAGGGGCCCATAAAAATGGGAACCCCGGGAAAAAGCAAATACTCATCTCCTGAAATACTCTGCCCTGCTGGGCAGGGGAGGGGTCTGTTCCTTCCAGTAAATAACACTTGGTCTGCCCAATTCTTTCAATACAACTATGCTCCTACCACTTGCATAAAATGAGTTTTAAAAGGGGCCCCTGCCCTGATGAGAAACAAAAACTAATCTGCTGAAAATACTCTTTTCCTCTGGACTGGGGGGGGGGGGGATCCTGTTCCCTTTTCCCGAAAAACCACTTAGTCGTTCCCCCCTAACCAAACACCCACATGTTTTTTAAACAAATACAAACAAACAAGCACTGCCACATGACATCGTTTTGGGGATAGTTATATTCCTTTTACAAAAAGGGGCAGTATTAAGTAGTTATATTTTTTTGACATAGGGGGAAATAAATTTTAAATAGGTTTTTAAAACTTTTTACATAGGGGCATTTTTTAGTAAATAATATTTCCGTTAAAATAGGGGCAGTATTTTATAGTTTTTAATTCTTGGGACAATAGTTTGGGAGTATTATAGTAGTTTTAAATTCCCTTTTACATAGGAGCAAATAAATTAATATAGTTTTTTCTTTATTCCCTAGGGGCTGTATTTTTAATAGTTTTTAAAATTTTTGTACATTTGGGGCAGTAAAAAAAAGAAAAATTTTTTTCTTGTACATAGGGGCCGAAAAATAGTTTTTATATTCTTTTCATTTGGAGGGAGTAATTTTAGGTATTTTTTAAATTTTTGTACATAGGGGGCAAAAATTTTAAAATGGAAATTCTTTTACATAGGAACATAATTAAAAGTAAAATTTAATTTTTGTACAAAGGGGGGGCAGTAAATTTTAGTATTTAAAATTCCCTTTTACAAAGGGGGAAATATTTTATATAAAATAATTTTATTTCATAGAGGGCAGTAATAATTTGTAAGTTTTTATTCTTGTACTAAAGGGGGCAGTATTAAAGAAATTAAATTTTTTTGTACAAAAGGAGGGGAGTATAATAGAGTTATATTTTGTACATAGGAAACAGTATTAAAAGCTTTTTATTCTTTTTACATAGGGGCAAATATTATAAACAGTTATATTCTTGTAAAATAAGGAAGGGAGTATTAAGTAGTTTAAATTTTCCTAAAATGGAACAGTAATTTTTAATAGTTTTAATTCCTTTCCGGGAAGGGCGGTTAAAAAATTTAAACATTAAAATAAGCTGAATGGTTTAAAGGGGGGAATATCTGACAGAATGGTCAGAATCCGGAATTTAACGTCCTTTTCCCCCTCTTGTTTTCCCCCCCAGTTAGTGAAATTTAAAAAATTCCCCGGTTTTTTTAAAATCATTTTAAAAACAGATAATTTTTCCCTTGTTGATTAAAAAGACAAAAACGATTTTCCCCTACAAACCAAGCAATGATGGGGTGTTGAATGTATTTAAAGCTGGAGAAGATGAACATCAATTAGACACAAAGAGGGGCCAAAAATTTTGGAACATTTAAAAGAAATAGACGCCAAAATTCACACATTTAAAATTTTAAATTTTTCCCAAAAACCCCTAAAATTTTCTACCGAAAAATGAATTCAAAATAAGAAAAAAAATCTTAAAATCCCGAGGGCCCCAAAGGGGAGGAAACATCGGGAGCCCGTCCAACCCAACTATTTTAATTTGAGTGAGTCCCGGGGCGGAGATGGGGATGTTTTTTAAAAAAGTGAATAAATGTCCCGGGGGAAAAATGCGCTGCATTTCCATAGAATCCCTGAAACAATTAAAACTCCAGACTTTGGGACTAAGCAAAAAATTTTTTCTCCCCCAAAACCCGGGAACGGCTCCAGTTTTGTTGGTGGATCAGATGTCCGTCTTAGGATAACTGCGGGGTTTGGTTTGTTTCTTCTCCATTATTAAAAATAATGTTGGTTCATGTAATACTTAAAGGGAAACTCGAAAGGCTCGGGAGGCCAAGAGATCAGCTGGGCCCTTCCACCTGCAGAGGGTCTGGAGGCACAAGATCCTAAACACAGCTCCGGGAAGCGCAAAGACTCAACAGAGAACAAAACATCTAAATTTAAAAATTTATTTTTTGCCTGCCTTTTGGATCAATGAAAATTTGAGGGTTTTTGGAGCAAAATTTTTGATTTAAAAAATGAAAAGGACCCCCCTCCTCCATGACCCCAAAGGGGACCTCAGCTCAGATGGGGACCTACTCTGCAGTATCCTCACCCGTTTGCTTTTTTTTGGCTGCCCCCTTTCCCCAGGCCTTTCCCTACTTTCAATTTCAAACTTGTCGGGGTGGATGGGCCCTCACAGGTTTTTATCGGAACATTTTCCCTCAAAAACCTTTAAATATTCATTTATCCAAAAAGTAGCAGAAATGCATTGTAAAATAGATGATACATTCATTGTTTGACTGTCTCTTAGGGCCACAGGTATGAAAACTGACTAGGTCTAAAACAAACTCTTTTGCCTGTAGTAACCTGTGAGAAAAAAAGTGAGTTTTAGACCAGGTTCATACATGTGGCCCTTAGTGTTTAAAGAGCGCTGCTGATAAGTTTTTGTTATAACACAATTTCTGAATAATTAGGTCACTACAATCACTACACAAAACAACTGCTGACTAAAAAGAATGACTTTTATTAAATATTAAATAAAAAGTGAAAATATTTAAAAACGCACCAATAAGGAACTGAACAGGGTTACACAGAAGCCATTAAAACAGATAGGGTGCTTTCAAACAGTGCATTTTTTATGCGTTTTTTTTTGTGCAGGCACACTCAATGCTGTACATTGTTGCACAAAAATTGCGGCAAAAACTGCGGTAAAATCGCGATTTATTTTTACCGCGATTTTCAATGGTTTTTTTGTTCAGCAATGTACAGCATTAAGTGTGCCTGCACAAAAATACGCAGAAAAAACGCACTGTGTGAAAGCACCCATATGGATCGGTACAGATTTTATTCAAGTGAAACAAAACGTAACATTATATTGAGACTGTTCATGATATCCACTAATTAAACCACAATCAAATGACACAAAATACACATCCCAAACACATATGATAAACTATTAACACATTACAGCAGCCATTACAGGTATATGAGATTGGGTAAGACTGTCCATGGTTTCTATGGGTCAATAGTTTGGGATGTGTATTTTGTGTCATTTGATTGTGGTTTAATAAGTGGATATCATGAACAGTCTCACTATAATGTTACGTTTTGTTTCCCTTGAATGAAATCTGCACCCATCCATATCTGTGCTTTTTGGCTGTGTAACCCTGTTCAGTTCCTTATTGGTGTCTTTAAATATTGTCCCTTTTTATTTAATATTTAATAAACGTAATTCTTTTTAGTCAGTCGTTGTTTTGTGTAGTGATACGTTTTTGTGTTTGCACTGTTTGCTGCCATGTCAGTGGTCACCTACATCATTTTCTTAAAAATGCACTTGGTCAATCTTTGTTTCCTTGGAGTGTTTGCAGAGCATTCGTCACAACACTATTGACCCCTGGGCATAGCAGGGCAGTGGACCCTACCCAAATATACCCGAAAGCCATCTATGTTGTGACACCCCATTGACAGCTTGCAGCCTACAAGACTGATTAGTAGTGCAGGGAGCCAATGGTTTCCTGCTTCGCCATGGTTTTTAACTTTCTTCACGTCTTAAGAACATAAAAGCAGTTAAATAAGCAGCGCTGATCCCGGGACCCCGAGCATATATCCTGGATTCCTGGGACACATTCACCACCCTGGGCCGCTAAGCTTGTGCATAATGCACCCATTGGATAATACGTCTACTATTTTTGCCAATAGGCAAAACAAATCTACCCAATTTCCTGTAGTGCAGTATCACATTAAAATTGCCACATAGAGTGTTAGGCACCTGCTCATACAGCTACAGAACCGGCAATATACTGCAAAAAAATGGCGAAGACGAATTCATAGATGTTGCCCATACTTGTATTAAAGGGGTTTTGCCACGCAGTGAGTTCCTTACCTCCTTATCAGCTCAGGGGAGAATATAAACAAATCATGCTGAGTCATGAACGGCTGCAGGGATGAGAGGGAGTGGTTGAGCAGAGAGTGAGGAAAAAGGGAGCGTCTCAAAAGTTTACTGAAATAATAACATTAAAACAGTGTATTCTCTATACAGCAGACAGACTCATACACTGCACTTTCTCCACAGCCCTTTGAAAGCTCATTCATGTTCCCTGTCATCAGATAAGAAGTGCAAACACGCAAGCGCGGCCAGATCAGCTCCTGTCAGTGTCCTGGTCGTGTCTAATGTAAACTTTCAGGAAACTAAGGGGGACTGAACAATACTGTAGCTCTTACAGGCTTCACTTTTTGTAATCACACATATTTAGAAAAGTGATTAACTATCCATTTTGGAGGATACCACGTCAACATTACATTGTGGCCAAACCCCTTTAACCTTCATCTTCCTCCACCGTCCTTACATTCCTATGCACAGAGCTTAGCACCGTCTCCAAATACCGACACTTTCCTCACACCTTCCCTTTTTTTGATGCTTTCAAAAATTCCTCTTTTAAGAAGCCCACACTGTAACAGTGGGCCGCAGTCAGCAGCCTGAGCGTGTGGAGGTACCCCAGCCCCTTTACAGGAGTACCACCACCCAATACAGGCTGCAGCCAGTCTATGCACTGAAGTTACTAACATAGCAGGGGGTGACCCTGGTGACGAGGCAGCAGTAACCCCATAAGGTGCTAAGAGAAGCAGTGGAGCTAAACTGTAGGTGACGTTGGGTGACGCCACTAGTCCTGGTTTCCTGATGGGTTATATACTTTAGGGTGAAGCCTGTGTAACATTAGTAACAAGTTCCATTTCCTGTAATACATTGTGATGGATCAGCTGAACTATGGGCGGAGGGTGGAGCACGTTCAGGCTCTGGACAGGGTGATGATTTGGGCACCTCTGAGCGCCATCTTCTGGTCATTAGTCAGACTGTCACGGCCACATCTCGTAGGCTCCTGGACCCGGGCGGCAGGGTGGCTTCTGTTTTTCTTGGACGGCCAAAATTTTACAAACAAATTGAAAAACCATAATAAAACCTAACAATTCGAAGTGAAATCTTTCTGCAGCGCTGAATCCGGATAGAAGCACATAAGTGATGTGAATTACAATCAAATTGGCGCGGGCATCAGTGCATGCTCCACCAGCTCCATGGGGGGCCCGCGGTACATGTCCCTCAGCCCTGTGCACGGTTATGCAGTCGTACCACTGCATTTAGGAGACGTCAGTGCCTTCCATTTCCTCTAGCCCTGGCTAGGGCATCTTATGAAGGTCTTAACGGGACACCGCCAGCAGAAAGGAGAATTTTTGCTAAAACCAATATTCCTGGGGAAAAAAATTTTGAGTATTTTTGCCAATAGGTTTTTTTGTTATCATTTCAGCAGTCCTATGCAATTAAAAATTACAGAAAAATATTGTCCTTCTCTGTGAGAGAAAACTTCTGCATGGCTGGACAGACTCATATCACTCTCTTTTCGGATCCTATCGCCGTCCTGTTCTGTAAGTTTAATATGTATGATTAATAAACTTTATTATATTTTATTGGTGTCATTTATTTGTTTTTGGATGATTGGGCATGCTCTTTAGTTTATTATTGGTCTCTTTTTACTGCAGCTGCTGCTTATCTCTATGTAGTCTCATTACAAATAGTAGGTAATGATCGCTCAATTGTTCTCTGGACAGGGAAAGATAAGATTAGACTAGATCACAGGGCAATAACAAGAGCAATATGGAAAGTATAGAATCAGCAGAACGGACTAATCTCACTTTACTGCAGCAGCTGTTGATCACTGTAGTTTCATTCCAAATAGTAGGTAATGACAGAATGACCTATATACTTTTCTTTGGAAATGGATAGATGACATTATACTAGGTATAGAGAACACAAACACATAGATCATACTTACAGCTCAATGGCCGGACAATAGACTCAACACAGCAGGAGGCAATATAAGCCTCTGTGCTACTTGGGAGAGATATAACAGGTGCCGATAACTAATGAGCAGCAGCTCACAAACCCCTCCACTAAGGGAGCAACTAAATGATAAAAAACTGCACATTAAATAAGTACCAGTACACACCAGTATGCACAAGTCACAGTATAATACAAGGGCAGACTGAACAAGTGCAAAAATACTGGCAAGACAACCACCCATAGCCGACTATGTTGCTGGTATAGATAAGGCATTACAAAGGATGCCATTTATACAGATATGTGTGGTGCACCATGCTGGCTTCCAACCAATGACGCCTCTACTACCCGACTGGGCGGCTGCCAAGCATATTTCAGCTGTCCAACACAATACCGACACCCTCTGCTCCTTAGTATTTAGGGCACAAATGACATACTGGAAAAATATCAAATATGAGGTATTCGTTGACACCGTGGCCACTACACTCAAGCTCGCAAACCTCGTCAAGGTTCCTCGTTTTCTTGCGAGTCCTTACACTAAACATTTACAGAAAAATGACAGAAAAATGGGACATTATTTACTCCAAAGCACAAACACAGGTAGAGAGAAGATAGTTTTCCCCCATCCTTTTCAGCATCACTTTATTCCATGAATCTAAAAAGCAAGCGGCCGGGAGCAGACACTCACACGGTGGCCTACGGCTGCATCCACGCTGTCTGAGACATGCTATAGGCCTCCGTGTCAATGTTTGCCCCCGTCTGCTTGCTTTTTAGATTCGTGGAATATGGGACTCACCAACCGACACTGCGTTATCACATGTTATGGTCATATAAAGCTTTTTCTATGACTTTCTTAAAAATGCACAGACCACAGGACGCGGTGTGAATACACCCCTATGGGACAGAGGGAGATTCGCTGATTTCTCTCAGTTCTCCCTGTTGGTCAAAGGCAAATAATGAGCTTACACAAGAGACTGGACGAGACCTGGGGACAAGGTGCACGAGGGGACATAATATTTGACTTTTCTATCATGTAGCAGCAATGGTCAAGGCTGCGTCCTCACCTTACAATCCTGCAACTGAGCATTTACGAGTCGCAATACATTGGAATTAGACAAACTGCAGCCACATAAGTGGGGAAAATCTTGTAAAAATCTGTGCATAACGGGCGCACAGATCTATAATATCCGGTTCAGAGCCTCTCAGGTATAATCAACCACCTCTGGATATTCATTCCAGATTTGTCCAGACAGAAGAGTGTTCTCATCTTATGCTCAAATAGAATAAGAGAGCGCCATGAGTGCGAGCCCCCACGCCATTCCCGGCACAGAGACACCATCTTAGGCCGGTTACAGCGCCATATGCGTATCTGCACATATCCATAGAGTCTGGCCGCAGTCACCACACACTCCTCACATCCACTCACCACAATTGTAAGAGTGGGTCCCCCACTTGGATTGGCCCACAACAAAGCTGGAGAAACCCAGGGATGACCACTGGTCATAGTGATCTCCGGGCTACTTTTTAAGGAGAAAGACAAAAAAAGAGAGGCAGAAAGCAAGAATCATCTCCACTGGTGGGCCCAAGAATCACCCCCACGGGGGCCCAAGAATCCCCCTTCAGGGGTGGGGCCAAAAATCTCCAGGGGTCCCCCCAAGAATCATCTCCACTGGTGACCCCAAAAATCATCTCCACTCGTAACCCCAAAATGATCCCACTGGTGGCCCCAAAATCATCTCCATGGGGGCCCCAAAAATCACCCACTGGGGGGCCCCCAAGAATCATCCCACTTGTGACCCAAAATTTTCTCCCTGGGGGCCCCAAGAATCACCTCCACTGGGGGCCCCCAAGAATCATCTCCACTGGTGGCCCCAATAACCCCTTTCCACTGGTGGGCCCCAAAGAATACTCCACTGGTGGGGCCCCAAGAATCACTCCACTGGGGGCCCCAAGAATCATCCCACTGGTGGCCCCAAAAATCACCCCCACTGGGGCCCCAAAAATCATTCCATTTGGGGGCCCCCCAAGAATGATCTCCACGGGTGGCCCCAAAAATGATCTCCAGGGGGCCCCAAGAACACCCCCACGGGTGGGCCCCCAAGAATCAACTCCATGGGGGGCCCCCAAGAATCAATCCACGGTGGGCCCCAAAACCAATCCACTGGGACCCCAAGAACCAACTCCACGGGTGCCCCCCAAGAACCAATCCACTGGGGGCCCCCCAAAAACATCTCCACGTCGCCCCAAGAATCATCTCCATGGTGGGCCCCCAAATCATCCCCATGTGGGCCCAAAATCATCTCCACGGGTGGGCCCCAAAATCATCCCCCTGGGGCCCCCAAAGAACACCTCCCGGGTGGCCCCCAAAATCACTCCCACTGGGGGCCCCAAGAATCATCCCCCACTGGTGACCCCAAGAATTTCCATGGGGGCCCCAAGAATCACCCCACTGGTGGGCCCCAAGAATCAACCCCCTGGGGGGGCCCCAAAGAAAAACTCCACGGGTGGGGCCCCAAGAACCAACCCACGGGTGACCCCCAGAACCAACTCCACTGGTGACCCCAAAGAACCAACCCCACTGGTGGCCCCAAGAATCTTTCCCACGGGTGACCCCAAGAATGATCTCCACTGGTGGCCCAAGAATCACCCCCCACTGGGGGCCCCAAGAATAAACCCCACTGGTGGGCCCCAAGAAAAAACCCCCACGGTGGCCCAAGAAACCAATCCACTGGTGCCCCCCACAACCCCCAACCCCACTGTGCCCCCAAAACCAACTCCACTGGTGCCCCCCAAAAATCATCCCACGGGCCCCCAAGAATAAACCCACTCGGGGGCCCCCAAGAATCAACTCACCGTGGCCCCAAAAGAATCAACTCCACTGGTGGCCCCAAAAAAATCATCTCCACTGGGGGGCCCAAGAATCACCCTCGTGGGCCCCCAAGAATCATCTCCATTTGGGGCCCCCCAAGAATCACCTCCACGGTGGGCCCAATAATCACCCCACGGGTGGGCCCCAAGAATCACCCCACGGGTTGACCCCAAGAATCACTCCACTGGACCCCCAAAACATCTCCCTGGTGAGCCCAAGAATCACTCCACTGGGGGTTTCCGAATCCCTCCACGGGTGGCCCAAGAATCAACCCCCACTGGGGGCCCCAAAGAATCAACTCCATGGGGCCCCCAAAGAATCACCTCCACTGGTGGCCCCAAAAACAACCCACTGGGGCCCAAGAATAAAATCCACTGGGGGCCCCCAAGAATCACCCCCATTGGTGGCCCCCAAGATTAAACTCCACTGGTGGGCCCCAAGAATCATCTCCATGGTACCCCCAAAAATCTCTCCACTGGTGGGCCCCCCAAAATCAACTCCCGGTGGGCCCAAAAAATCCACTGGGGGCCCCCAAAAACCCAACTCCACTGGTGCCCCCAAAAACCAACTCCACGGTGACCCCCAAAAAACAACTCCACGTGGCCCAAAAGAATATCTCCACGGGTGGCCCAAAATCATCCCCATGTCCCCCCAGAAACACCCCCACTGCGGGCCCAAGAATCCCTAAATGGGGGGGCCCCAAGAATAACTCCACGGGGGCCCCAAAAATCATCTCCACTGGGGGGCCCCCAAAAATCAACTCCACTGGGGGGCCCCCAAGAATCAACCCCTTTGGGGTGGGTCCAAAAACAAATCCACTGGTGGCCCCAAGAATCACCCCCCACTGGGGGTCCCCAGAATCCCCTCCAGGGGGCCCCCAAGAATCACCCCCATGGGGGCCCCCAAAAATCAACTCCACTGGTGGGACCCAAGAATCACCCCCCGGGGTGGGCCCCCAAGAAAAAACCCCTTTCCCTGGAGACCCAAGAAACAACTCCACGGGGGGCCCAAAAAACACCCCCACGGGTGGGTCCGGGAATCATTCCACTTTGGGTCCCAAGAATAAATTCACTGGTGGGCCCCAAAATCACCTTTTTTTTTTTTTTTGCCCCCCCCCATCTCCACTGGTGGGCCCCCCAAGAATCATCTCCACGGGTGGGCCCCAAGAATCATCTCCACTGTGGGCCCAAGAATCATCTCCACTGGTGGCCCCAAGAATCAACACCAGTGGTGGGCCCCAAGAATCATCTCCACTGGTGGCCCCAAGAATCAACTCCACTGGATACCAAAAAATTTTAGGATTATGCAAGACGGGCGATCAAACTTGGGGTTATTTAGCTCGGAAAAAAGATGGCTTGGGGCAGTTTAATAACCATATACAAATGTGTGAAAGGACAGTACACAGAGGGTGTGTCGTCTACACCTCACCCTATAGTGGGCATCTTCTACACCTTGCACACTGAAGGGTTATAGGTTGGACTTGATGGACCTGTGTCTTCTTCCAACCTCATCTACTATTACTATTATTATCTCACTATACCTTCCACACTTCTGATGATCTGTTACGCTGTATGAAGGTCCTCAGCCCCTTTGGCGCGGAGGTCGCTTCCCCTGATCCATCTACATCGAGACGCCAAATAATTGGCCCAGAGGATATGCAGTTGTATCTGTCGTGTCTCATATGAGTGGTGAGAACTTCTGTCCTGCTATACGCTGAAGGTCCTACACCTTGCTCAGTTTTGTTCCTGGCACTCTGCCCCTTCTGCTATCAGCCGGACACAAAGCAGGCCTACACAGGGACATGTTCACATAGAAGCAGTGGCCTTACTGCGTCATGCCCAAATACATGCCCAAATATACACAATTTTTACATCTGGTGCGATCCCCAATGCTCATCCAACACCTGCCCCAGTAGATGAGTAAAATGTCCCAAGACTCAGCCTGACCTCTCACTCCTGCAAGAGGAACGCACCAAAACATGTCCTATGTATTTCTCTGGGTGTGCTCAGAGCGCCCCCACCCTGGCACAGGCAGGACTGTTGGCGGCTATGTGACAGTCGCCCATGTATGCTGCACATGTCAGGAAGCCATAGTGCTGTATAAGGGCCGTGTGCCCTCTAGATCTTCACATACAAAGCTGCGTATTAAAGGCCTATACACCCCAGTAATTGTAAGACTTAGCGCGATGGATCTTACAGACGACCCGATGCCCGAGCAGCCCCTGGTGGACGTCGCTCTCTCCAGTTGCATTTGCTTCTCTATTTCCGAGAGGTGAAATAAGATTCTGCTCGCAATACGGTTAATGGAAACCTGCTGCGACATTAGAGCGGTATTAGTGCCACCTGCTTCCTATTAACACGGGAACAGCTGAGCAACAAAACTTTATGAAGCTCAACAGAGACTCCTGAAACTGTGTAACCTGTCGGTATATTTCTCCCCAGACGCCATTTGTAGAGTGCGCGAGATTGGAAACGGTCGTGTAAGCGCGTAGGGGGGAGGGGGGCGCCCTGTTTACAGACAGAGTTGTAGGGTGTTATCAGTGGTAGAATTAGACGGTTATAGAGTGAGAGACAGACATTGCTGCAGTTTATGGGCCTGGACCGTCTATCCTGTGATTGCTGATGTCAGGTCCTATTAAATATGTCACCTCCAAACCCCTCTACACAGTCAGTGTGTGTACATTGTATTACCTACCCTGTATTATACTCCAGAGCTGCACTCACTATTCTGCTGGTGCAGTCACTGTAAAATACATTATTATCCTGTACTGATCCTGAGTTCATCCTGTATTATCCTCCAGAGCTGCGCTCACTATTTCTGCTGGGCAGTCACTGTACATTTAAAAATTACTTATCCTGTACTGATCCTGAGTTTACATCCTGTATTATCCTCCAAGCTGCGCTCACTAATCTGCTGGTGCAGTCACTGTACATACATTACTTATCCCGTATGATCCTGAGTTACATCCTGTATTATCTCCAAGCTGCGTCACTATTTTTTGCTGGTGCAGTCACTGTACATACATTACTTATCCTTTACTGATCCTGAGTTACATCCTGTATTATCCTCCATAGCTGCGCTCACTATTCTGCTGGTGCAGTCACTGTACATACATTACTTATCCTGTACTGATCCTGAGTTACATCCTGTATTATCCTCCAGAGGCTGCGCTCACTATTTCTGCTGGTGCAGTTCAATGTACATACATTACTTATCCCGTACTGATCCTGAGTTACATCCTGTATTACCCTCCAGAGCTGCCTCACTATTCTGCTGGTGCAGTCACTGTACATACATTACTTATCCTGTACTGATCCTGGGGTTACATTCCTGTATTATCCTCCAGAGCTGCACTCACTATTCTGCTGGTGCAGTCACTGTACATACATATCCGTACTGATCTGAGTTACATCCTGTATTATCCTCCAGAGCTGCGCTCCCTATTCTGCTGGTGCAGTCACTGTACATACATTATTTACCTGTACTGACCCTAGTTACATCCTGAAATTATCCTCCAGACTGCGCTCCAAATTCTCTGGTGCAGTTACTGTAAAAAATTACTTATCCTGTCCTGATCCGAGTTACATTCTGTATTATCCTCCAGAGCGCACTCACTATTTTCGGGTGCAGTCACTGAATAAAATTACTTTCCTGTACTGATCCTGAGTTAATCCTGTATTTCCTCCAACTGCACCACTATTCTGTGGTGCAGTCACTGTGTATATACATTATTTTTCCCTGCCCTGTTCCTGATTTTAACCCTGTATTACCTCCAGACAGGCTCATATTCTGCTGGTACAGTCACTGTACATGCATTACTTATCCTGTACTTACGTGTAATAAGTCTAATAAAGGTGGTTCCATCTACGTGGATTACCCCATGTAACAGAGGCACGGCTATACTTTCCTGCCCCCACGCGGTGCTTTTTACCCACAATCCACCACTTGTGGCCCAGTGAGAAAATCAATCAGTTGTGAAAATGGATGTTTGTTCTTAAAAAGCAGGTTCAGCCCCAGCAGAATGTGGGTGACTGGTCAAAGTTTTGGCAAGCAGAGTCCTCACCGATGGGAGTTCACGGAGTAGGTGGCTGCTTACACATTGGCCTGTATGAGCGCCCGGTCCCCTCTGATGCAATCAGTTCCTCCAGAGGACAGACATCACTGAGGTTATGGCTATTAGAGGGGAACCAGGGAAGAAATTGACTTGTATAGAGTGTCTTCTGCCCTGGAGGACCCCAAACATCCCTGCATTACATGGATGACCATAGGACACGGTGTAATGCTTCATTTGCCCTGTGGGGGAGCTGCAGGGTAATTGAACAGCGGCCGCTGGGTTCCTCCTCTGATTCAGCTTCTCATTAGTAAACTCTTTGGTACTGTCCAGAGGATAAAGCCTTGGCCACAGATATTTGCATGGTTAAAAGGGGATCTTGGTT
>JAODAL010051493.1:0-26647 GCA_025379985.1 Phyllomedusa bahiana
CCATGGATTTTCTACTTTTATTTAATAGATTTCCCGGGGTAATGGTAACCTTCACTGGGGCACGTTTAAAGTACCCTTTTTGGGATAACCCAGCTGACAGACTGAAATTGGATGGGCTTCATTCTGATAATCCTGTATATTAGCACAGTTTCACTTGGCCCTAATAAGTTCTCCTACCGGGATAGACAGCTTGGTGTGTCTTGGATGACTACTATTGAAATGCAAGATGGTGTTACCTGTTATTGCTTTCCTATAGGTTTGAGTGGAAATGGGAAGACCCGGGATACCTGTCAAATGTAAATCCAAATAGGCAATTCTCTGAGATTGAACTGTAAATGTGAAAGACAGGTTGAATGGATTGTTATTAATGTAGTCGATGAAGAGCGGCACGGCAGACACAGGACCCCGCCAGATAAGCAGCAGGTCATCTATATATCTGCCTTACCACTCCACATCGGCCACAAAAGGATTACTGGAACAAAAAATATAGGTGGCTTCCCACCAAGACATCACCAAATTCGCCAATGACGGGGAAAACTTTGCGCCCATCGAAACTCCTTGTTGTTGTAAATAAAATTGCCCATCAAACAAAAATAAATTATGTTGCATCAGAAAGGAGGCAACCATTTTAATATATGTTTTAACATCTGGAGTGTAACTACTGTAACTATCCAGATGAAAATCAAGCGCACGTAGGGCAATGGGCAAAGGAATACTGGTATATAGTGATACAACATCACAGGCTAACCACAGGAAATCTGAACTCCATATTTTGTGAGAAAAATTATTTAATATTGATTTTGAATCCTGAAGAAAGCCTGGTACTCTTATTACCAGTGGCTGTAATTGAGTTTCCAGCCACTGGCATAGTCGTTCACATAGAGAGTTTACCCCGAAAAAATGGGTCACTTTTTTGGCCGACGAATGAACAGAGAAAAGCCTTTAAGATTTTTTGATGACCAGGGGACAGGAGTACCCCCTGTGTAACTTTGATGCGGGCCGGGCACTCATGCGTGACACCTCCCTTTTTGGGGCCATTTGAGGGGGCCACTTTTTTGTCAGTGCCAGGACTATGGGTGAATAACTCTTTCCACTGCTTTTGTCCGGGAACAGATGCTGAAAAATTTGCTGGCAGGAAATTTGGAGACGGGCGCTACTTTTCCGCGGCCACATATCCGGGGTGGACAAATGGAGGGGGGGAAGGGGGGGGAGGACTTTGGAGCGAAGTTTGGGTCGGGGAACGGTGGATTTTCTACCCGGTGACAAGAGAGGAGGAGAGGAGCAGCTGGAGGGGTAGATGGAGAAGGAAACAGGCCCGGGGTACCCCAAGCACCGGGGCGTATAATAAGATGGAGGGGGGGCCCCCCTCCCCCACTTGTGCAGATGGCCCCAGCATAAAGTTTTTCCCTGCAGTGACACAAAAGTCAGCATCCGGCGAGGGATACTTTGGCCCACCCTATTGGGGCCCCCTCGCTACCGGTCCAAAAGGGGACCCCTTTTTCCCCAAAACTTTTGAAGGGGGAAAAACTAAAAATACTATAGGGAAATCCTCCGAGTCAGTTGGTCCTGCCTATGTGCGCATGTCCCTCCTCTGACAGGTCTGACCGGGGGTTTCCCTTCAGCCTCACGTACTTTTTGCTGCGGCTCTGGGGAAAGGGGGGGGGTAGGAGAAAACCAGCCCCATCACGAAACCCAAAGTCGGAGTCACTGATGAGCAGTTTCCCTTACCCCTAGTGGGAGGCAGTCCCAGCAGCGCAGCGAACCTGGAGCAGCCCTTCCCAACAAGTGGGGGCCCTACTTGGACAGCACTCGCCCCCCCAGTTAGAAATCCGTGGACACTGGCAGCCAAACTGGATGTGGGCCGCAACTTTCCCAGTTTCAGGGGAGAACTGCCCTGCCCGCAGTAGTGTGGCATCAGAGCGGGTGTTCGTTCGGCGGGGCCCCGTTCCCCAAGGAAACCCCTTGTCCCGGGGAAAGTGGAACGACTGACCCCTTTTTCAAGATAATCAGGGGGGGATCGGCCGGGTTCCACAAAACCAATGCCTTAGGCGTCAGACACATCAGCCATACCCTAAACCCAAAATGTGAGAAATGAGCCCGGGGTTTTGTTTTTTCCACCTAAATGTCATTTGCCACTGTCTGACCCCAGCTGCTGCATGGGTGCTGCCGAACCTCACACTGTGTCATTTTGCCACTGTCTGCCTCATGCGCTCTGCCCTCACCCCACTCTCTGTCATTTTCCATCTGTGGGCCCACCCGTTTTTTTTCCACCTCCCGAATTCATTGTGCCATTTTCCTACCTCATGCTGCTGCCACCCTCACCTCCCCCTGTCATTGTCCACTCTGTGGCCTACTACTGTTTTTCCCCTCCGAAGTCATTGTGCCACTGCTGACCCCATGCTGCTGCTGCCCCCGCCTCCACATGTTTTCATTGTGCCACTCTGTGGCCCCTCAATTTTTGCCACCCCCAAATGTCATTGTGCACTTTTTGACCTCATGGGCTGTGGGGGGCTGGGGTAACCTCCACACTGTGTATTTTGCCACTCTGTGGCCTACTCCTTTTTTGCCACCTCCAAAAGTATTGTGCCCCTGTTGACCCCATGCTGCTGTGGTTTTCCCCCGTCCCTCCACACTCGTCATTAAAGTTGCCACCCGAGCTCTCAGCTTTTTTTTTTTTCCCTCTTTTGCGATGACTTTATCAGGGTACATTCCCCCAGTTTTTTTGGCCCGTTTTGCCCTTTTAAGTGCCCAGGGAATTTTATAGTGAACGATTTTAAGACGGGGCAGTCTGTCGTGTCTACTAAAACAAACATTGTATAAGACCAACCAAGCTCCCCCATATTTTAAACATGGCACAAGTTCTACAGCACCTGGCAGGGTTGTGCCCCTGGAAAAGCTGTTTTTTTTAAGAAAATTTTCCGAATAATTCGGACCAATTTTAAATTTTTCGGGGAAAACGGGGAAGTGACCGAATCAAATTTTTTAGAAATTCGCCCCAATCTAATATAGCCCTTTTAAAGGTAATTTTTTTTTTCCACTAACACACAGACTTTATGCCTATCCGCTTTATCTTCCCCCCTGGGGTCTACTATTGCCTTTTGGATATCAACTGAGGCTTGATATTTGGATGCTTCAGCCATGGTTTTTTTTTATGGTGAGCTATCATTTTGTGAATTTTTTTTTTATTTTATTAAAAGTAAGTTTTAATTGTGATTCCCTTTCTTTTTCAATTTTTAAAAACCTGAATCCTTTTGGGCCCAAAGATAAACACGAAAAAAAATAAAACAAACTTTGCATACAGCATTCCCGCTAAAGTAGAAGGTTTTCAAGTAGAAAGAAAGCAAACCAGTTCTTTGGATCTTTCTAAGGAGATCATCTTTCTTTAAAGTAGGCAAATATTTTAGAATAATACTTTTTATTTTTATATATTGAATAATACAGTATCTTATGAAAGTGAATACACGCCTCACATATTTGTACATATTGTTTTCTATCTTTTCATGGGACAACACTAGTGATGAGCGAACCCTAAAAAGTTCAAGTTCGAGTCGAACATCGAAATTAGAGGTGTTCGGTTCTCAGTTTGAGTCAAACTCGAACCCCGTTAACGTCAATGGGAGAAGATGTTCGGGTTAATTTTTATACCTGTACAGGTGAAGACTAGAGAAGATGGAATTACCATCCATAACAGTAAACTGGACACGTGGAACAACTTAGTGAAGAAAATTTGGCTCTAAGAGTGACAGAAAAAAATTGAGAGACCAAAATAATTCATTCCTTTCAATGGCTAACTGAAAAGATGAGGATTTGATTAGGATTTGAAATAAGAGTGACAGAAAACAATTATGACCAGGAAATTTCAGTTTCCCCTTTTTTAAAAAATTTTTTTAAAAAAAATTAAATCTCCCATTTTTTTTCCCTTTTCTAGATGGGGGGGCAGAGTGTAAATTAAACCCAAAAAAAAATGAACTTTTTTAAATCTACCAAATGGCTGCAATAAAAAGAAAGAGTGAAAAAAAGTAAAAGCCCTCGGGAAAAACATTCCATCCCCACTGATTTCCCCAAAAACCCTTTAAGACTCCCTACAGTTTACAAAATCATACATGGGCAACCGGGGCAAAAAAATCATCAAGTTCCAGGGTTTTTTAAAAAATTCATTTTTGGAAAAATTGTCAAACAAACCAATTTGCCCGGGGGAAAAACGGATATGTTGTCATTTATAAACCCCCAGTGTTGAGCAAATTATTTTTTCCCAAACGACACGGTCGTTTGGTCACAGTCGACCATAAATCGACAAGATAGCCCCGATAGTCGATATTTAGATTTTTTAGCAAAGACCATTAAGCCCATGGGAGGGGCAACAACATTTTCATTTTTTAACCCAAGGGGCTGGGAAGCGGGAAAATTAAAAATCCACAACAGTAAAATTTGGAATACTTTGCTAAAATTTTGGGAAAACCACACTTGGGTTTTATAAAACCACAAAAAAAAAAATCACACCCCCATTCACTATCCCTGTTTTTGTCCCACAGCCTAAACCCTTAAACCTGAAATCCCCCCAAAAAATTAAAAAAAGGCCCCAGAAGGCAGTATAAATTTGAACCAACTTTTTTTATTTTAACTGGACATTAAATTTTCCCCCGGGCCCCTGGAACGCACCCAGGGCCCCGACCTCATGACCCCCATTTTTTAAAAGTCCCGGGAAAAAGGATCTTTCAACCACCTTTTTAATTTCACGGACATTGACTATCCCCTGTCCGGGCCCACAGAAAAACCCCCCCAACCCTCATGCCCCCCACATTTAAAATGTCCCGGGAAAAGGAGCCCTTTAAAACCCCCAAATTTTAAGTTTTCCCCGGGAAACTTTGACAAAAATCTGCCCCGGTACTGCAGAATAAACCATTAAACCTTCTAAACCCACAATTAAAAAGTCCCCGGGAAAAGGAGTTTTTTCAACCACCATTTTAGTTTAAACGGACTTTTAAAAACTATACCTGCCCCCGGGAAACCGCAGTATAAACCTTTTAAACCTGTCTAAACCCCCAAATTTAAAAAAAGCCCCCGGGAAAAAAGTTTTTTTAAAAACCACCTTTTTATTTCCCAACTGGAAAATTTAACTATATCTTTCCTGTACCGAAAAAATGCCCCATTAAACCTTTCTCCCCACAAAAATTTAAAAATTTCCGGGAAAAAGGGGGGTTTTTTCAACCCCCTTTTTTAAATTTTTCACTGGACAATACTTCCCTGTCCTGGGTAGTGTTTTCCCCCCTTCCGTATAATGCGGCCCAAATTGAGTTTTCATTTGGGAAATTTACTGGGGGTTTAAACCCCGGCTCCTGTTCCACCCGGTGCCCTTTTTTTTGGATTTTTTTTCTCTTTTTACTCAACGTGTGGAGGAAATTGCCCTCTGTACTTTTTTCCCCGGGCCCCCCCCTTTTTGCTCCATACCCCATGCCCTTTTTTTCCCTTGAAAAACCTACATCGGGTCTTTTTTTCCCTTTAAACCTCCCTTTAAAATTTCAAAAAAATTTTTTTAAACCAAACCCCCAAATTTTTTTTACATCAAAGTTTTTAAAAGTTTTAATTCTAGAAAACACATTTTTAAAATGGGAAAGGAAATTGTATTAAAAGGGGTTTGTCTAAATGCAGGGATTGATACTAGTTAAAGATCTTGCAAAAGCAAGTAAAATTTTGCAATATGGGGCCCCAATTAACTGTCCAAAACCAAATTCCTTTTTCTGACAGCCCCCATCCCCCTTTGACCCCACTCTTGACAATTGGGGGAAGAACAAATGTCTTTTAAAAAACAACTTTTTTTTAAAAATGGGAACCCCTTATTATTGCTGCTTTTAAAAGCAGCAGCCCCCAAAAAATTATAAAAAGACTTCTAAACCCAAACTTTTTAAAATTTTGTGGGGGAAGAAATGCCCCCTTAAAGCCACATTACGGGTTCCCAAAAGGAACCATGATTTTTTGTGTACCCTAAAACACCCCCAAATGCCCAAAAAATTAAAAATATGACTTCTCACCCTTTTAAAAAAATTGTGAGGGAAAAATGCCACTTAAAAACCACTTTTCCTTTTCCAAAAGGAAAACCATGTTTTATAGTTTGATTTTCCACAGCAAAAAGACCTAAAAACCATTACAAGGGCGAAAAACTTCTAAAGTTTAAAGTGATAAATGGAATACGGTTGTCATGAAACCTTGTTTTTTTTTACAGTCTCCTCACAGAAAAACCAGCAAAATAAACTGTTGGGAAAAAAAAAAAAAATTGCAGAAAGAAATTACCTTTTAAAAAAACATTTTCCCAAAAAGGGCCCATTTCTTTTTAAAGGGGAATGTAAAGTAACCGGAAAACTAATCGGTTACCTCGTAAATTGGGGCCAAAACATCATCAGAGACCCAAACCCTGATTCATCTTGATGAAAGTCAAACGATCCACATTATCTGGGGAAAAGGGCCGGGATGCTTTTGTCGAAAAGATTTCCCTCCATTTGGGGCAAAAGGTTTCCGCCAGAATGACGCTGGCTGGGGGGCAGGACAACCCCTTTCTTAGGGCCCGGGGGGCGACCCGACTGGGGCCTTTCCCCTTTTTTTTTGGGATACCCCAAAAAAGTCTAGGGGCCCGGGAACACATACAAAAACACGGGTTTAGACGCAGTTTAGCCCGTGCACCATGACTTAAGCGGTTTTTTGTGTTTTTGGATGTGTGCCCTGCTTTCCCATGCTTTGGGTTTGAGGGGGTTTAAACAAAAATTCCCAAAGGTCCCCCCATTAGGCTTCTGCCCACCTTCCCTGCTGCTGCTGCTCCCGCAAAGGGCTATTTGGCACTCTTTTTGCTGTCACTCGCTGAGTTGTTCCACCATGAAAATTTTTGGGAAACGGAAGCAGACGAAACAGATGTTTTCCAGTTGTTTTCAACCCAAAAGGTTTTCCCTTTCCCTTTTCATTTTTTTTCAAATTTGGGTGGGGGAAAGGGAAAGTGCAAGTTTTTTTTGTACCGGGATCCAGGGGGTGGGCCACCCAGAAAACTTTTGTTTTTTTTTGATGGCCTTAATCGAACCCATTTTGGGAGAAAGGGAGCATCCAAGCAACTAAATTGAAGATGGATTTCTTAAACCCCAAAGCCTCGGGCGAGGGTCACTAGAAAAACAACCCTTTCCTAAATCTTCCTCCCCCGCCTCAAACCCCCAAAAACTTTTTCCCAAAGGGGCGGGGTCTTTCGGTAACGTGGGTGTCTGGGAAAAACCTCCTCCTCCTCCTCCTCCTCCCCCTCCTCCCCCCTGCCCCCCGGCACAGTTTCCCAACACAGCCCTGATTTTCCCTTTGAGATAAAGCACCCTGAAAAGCTAATGCCCAAACCTCACTAGCTCGGGACCCCGAACCCTCGGCCTTAAATTGGAAAAAGAAAAAAAAATTTTGGGTAAAAAAAAAAAAAAAAAAACTGTCGGGCCTTGTGGATTTGACGGGAGAAAGGCTCTGTGTCTGCATTTTCGTCCCCCCTCCTCCCCCTCGCTGGGGCCCCTGATTTTTAAAGAGTGCCCCAACGATCTTCCCAAAGAACAAAACACCACAATGCTCATTTTGCCAAGGGAAATTTTTCCCGCAGGGACCATTTTGGGGCTTCTTCCAAAACGGGAAAGGAAATTGTCAAGCTTTTTTCACCTCCCTCCACTCTGGGGGCTCAACCCCCAGCCCCGCACCACTGTTTTCGGAAAGGGTGTCATTTTCGTACTGCGAAATTGACATTGCGCGCTGCCACAATGGGGAGAAATGTGGGGGGGGAATTTCCAGGGGTTTTTGCCACGTCAAAAATTTGAACTTTTTAGGGGGAGGCCGAGCGCCGCCTGAAAAACGCAGCCAGGGGGGACAAAGCAGGGGGGCGTTTGGCGGAATGTGAACTTAATTTTCGAGCCTTCCCACGGGCATTCCAAAATTTCGGGACGAAAAGGGTTTCATCCCATTTCCAGGCAAGGGATGTGCTCCAGCCTACAGATTTTAAAAGGGGGGCCAGAAATTTTTCCCCCGGGTTATCGAACCCCAAAACCTTTGCCGGGCCCAAAAGGGTTCTTGGCACCCACCCAAGGCGCTGGGTTTTGTTGCGGAGAGCCCCCCCAAACTCCTGCCCCTTTGTGGGGAGGGGTCTCCAAGACAAAAAATTTCAACAAGGGCCCCTGGTTTCTCTGGGCACTATGCAAACCCAAAGGGCCGGGGGAAAGAAAACCCCGCACCATCCCTGCGGTTTTTTAAGAGCGTGCCCCCGACCTAGAGCCACCGTCACCCCCAAACAACCCACCCGCTCACTCATTTAGCTTCACAGAGATTTTTCGGCCCGGGCCCTGCTTACTAGTCCCCTTTTGTCGGTGGTCAATGGGCTTTTTCCGGGGCCCCAAAATGCAGACCAAAGCGCTTGAAATTTTTTGATGACACTGGCTGGGCCCGGGGGAACCCGGGTTTTTCTGGGAAAAATTTCCCGCTCGGCAAACTGGTAAAATTTGGGGTTTGGGAAGGGGCCAAAACTGGCCCAAAACCCCTCTTTGTCCACCAACGGAAAAAGGGAACAAATTTTTTAAGGGCCCAAAAACCCGGCAATGCCCCCATTCAAAGGGTTTTGGCTTTTTTATGGTTTTGGGTTTAAAATGTTTCTTTCTGGGTCCCAACCTGGAAGACAGAAAGGGGGCTGCTAGACTGGCCCCCTGTAACGGCGTGCAGGGCGTCCCAAAAAGGCGGGAGGGGGAAAGGGGGAGGAATTTGGGCCCCTGTTTTGCCCGGTGGTTACCGGGGGACGGGGGAGCTTTAAGCGGACGGGAAACCCCCGAAACATACTATGAGAGCCCTGGGGAGGGTAAGGGGAAGCTTGGGGGGGCGGAGGGGGGGAGGCAGACAGAGGGTTGGGCAGTGGGGTTGGGGGCCCCGGCGTCGGTCCCGGCCTTTTTTTGGGCCCAAGGGGTTCCCTCCATTTCAACTCATGCATTCGCTGCATTGAAATAGACAATTTTTGGGGGTGGGTTTAAACCCCCAAAAATTCTTGCCCTACTTATTTTAAAGGCAAAGGGGCCATATGACATCGCTGGGGGAATCCCGAGGCCTTTTCTCCCAAAAAAGGCCCAAAGGGTTTAGGGGGTCCCTGGAAACCTTTTTTAAAGGCGAAAAGCAGGAGCGGGGTTTTTTCGCGACCGGTGGCTGGGGGGGAAATCATAAACAAAAAGGAAATTTTTGCGAACCGCCCTCTCCCCTTTTTTTAAAGGGGGGACCCCCTACTGACACCAAACCCCCTCGTCTTCCCCCTCGTCCAGCGATGAACGTTTGAAGCAAATTCCCGGGAAAAGACCCCGATGGATCCCAATTTCGGGCCCCTCATCATCATTAACACAGGTGACTTTGTGTCCCTGAATTCTGCATCCAGGAACTGGGGGGCTAAAAAAACAAAAAAAAAAAAGGGGCACTGCCCAAAGGGGTTGAACCCACCGCCCGGGATTGTTGCCATTGATTTTGGGTTCCCCTTTTCCTCCCCCTGATGGCATCAGAACTTTGGGGGGCAGAAAGGGGGGAAAATAAATTTATCCTCCTTTTATCTTTTTAAAATGGCCTTTTTTTAAACCCCCAAAAACATTTTGCATCAAAGAGGTCCCTTTAACAATGGATTATCCACAGTGGTGGGGACACCCAGGGTTACATTTTGGGGTGCCCTTTATGTTGGGGCGGGGTGCTGAAATGCCCGATACACATTTTTTGGGCCCTAAACCGCTGGATGCAGGTTTTCATTAACCACTGAAGGAAAAATTGGCACCTTTTTGTTTCTGAATTCACAGGCCCTGACCCAGTGAGACAACTGACGGTCCCCGCAAATGACCCAACCCTGGCTTGGGGTTTTGTCGCCACACTGGGAAAAAGCAAACCCTTTTCTCGTACCCTAAATTTCCCGTTTCTTTCCCCCCCCCTTTGCTGCTTTCCACCTGAATTTCGCCCCCATGTTCAAAATATAAAAAATTTTAGAAAGGGATGGAATAAAATTTTGGGAAAAATCTTTTTAAAAGAAAGGGAAAAACACAGCTATTCTCAAATTCCCCTTCCAAAAAAAACAAAAATTTCTGGATTTAAATTTAACTGCAATTTTCAAACAACAAAACTTACCCAGGGGAAAAAATGCAAAAAACAAAGTATGGGTTTTTTATTCTTATAAAAACAAGGTTTTTTTTGGCAACCTTTTTAATTCACCTGTGGTACTATAAAATTTTCTGTATTTAAATTTAAGGCAAACTGCCCCCAATTAACAAAACTTATGCGCCAAAAAACCAAAAAAACCGTACTGTTATGTAAATTTGTATAATACAAGAAATTTTTGGCACCTTTTTAATTTACCCCTGGTGACATAAAATTGCTGGGTTCAAAAATTTAAAAATGCAAGGGGGATATATCAACAAAAGGGGGAAGGGCAAAAAATTTAAAAAGAACAACCCATCCCGAAAATTTTACTGGGTAAAAAGGGAAAAAATTTCAATAGCAAACTGTTAATAAAAAAATAATTTCCCCTACAAATTCCACACTTTAATTTTTGGGGAACTTTAACCATGTTTTTTTAAAGATAGAGCTTTTTCTTGTTTTTTGCCCGCGGGCCCCCCCCCCCCCCCCCACCCCCCGCCGTGAAATTTTCAGTGGAGAAAATCTGCTTTAAAAAATTCCCCTAATAACTAAAAAAATCCCTTCCCAAACTCAAACTAACTAAAAATTTTAAGGATCACACTAATATAAGGTTTTTTCTTGAAGAAAAAAGAAATTTATTTCGCTGACTGTTTTGGGCACCGCGAGCCACGTCCCCACGCTATGAGAAAGCTGAAAGACACTGAGGGTGAACCCGGAAAAGGGCCCGTTTTTATGTAAAAAAAGAGGTCAAGTGTTTTTCCAGCCAAAAACCAACAAAACCATCCCAGGCCCCTGACGGCCCCACAACCCCATCTCACCCTGCCCCTATTTTGGTTTAAGGCCCGATTTGCCCGGCCCCAAAATGACAGGGAACGCCGAAAAAAAGGGGCGATCTTAAAAATGATTGGGACAGATTTTTAAACCCAAAATTTTTCGCATGAAACTAAAAAAAACCGATCACAAAAAAACTTGCCCCCTTTAACTTTTTTCCCATAAAATCGCTCAACACTAATCACCTCGCCACTGTCTGAATGTTTGTTCCGAGATAAAAGCTGGCTGGCGTAAAAAACTTCTGGGGCGTGGGCGAGCAAGCTCAACCCCTTTATTCGGTTTGGACCCCCCCAAAGTTGAATGGGGGCAAAACCAATCCAAAAAAAAGGGTTTGAGCCGCAGGTATCATAGACCATGGGGCCCAAAAGGGGGCTCTGGTGCCCGAATGCTGGCCCCGTCTTGCAGGGATTGGAGAGGTGGGAAATAAAATGAAAAACCCCAAAAAAAAAAGTTTTATTTCAAGGGGAAACCCCCAAACAAAGAGGGGCCGGGTTTTCTGGGTTTAGTCAAACCGAAAATCATTTAAAGGGCAACGGGAGAAGAAGTTCTGTTTTTAATTTTTTTTACCTATACAGGTGAAAGAGAAAACGTAAAATTTCCATCCCCCGTAAAAACCATACCAAACCATAAACTGGGAAAAGTGAACAACTTTTTGAAGACAATTTTTGGGTTTTAAGAGTGAAAGGAAAAAAATTTAAAAAGGGTGAAATACTTCATTTTCCCTTTCAATGGCTAACTTGGAAAAAAATAGGAAAAGCTTGCAAGCAGGGGGGTAGCAATAGGAAAGGGGGCAACGGGAAAAGCGCTATAGGGCCCCCGCACTCAGGGGGGTTCCCCAAAAACCCCCTTGACACATAAGAAAACACGGATTGGAAATGGCACATGGTAACTGACAGGAGCCCCATTTCACTTTTTGCACCAGGGCAAAAGAACTTTAACTTAAGACTCTTCAGGCTGGACTAGATTAGAAGGCAGTACCATTGGTGGCAGTGAGAATATGCCAATGGTGAACAGCGACGTTCCAGTTCAACTAGATTAGACAGCAGTACCATTAGTGGCAGTGAGAACATGCCAATGGGGAACAGCGACGTTCCGGTTCAACTAGATTAGACGGCAGTACCATTAGTTGCAGTGAGAACATGCCAATGGGGAAGAGCGACGTTCCGGTTCAACTAGATTAGACGGCAGTACCATTGGTGGCAGTGAAAACATGGCAATGGGGAACAGTCAATTCCAGTTCAACTAGATTAGGCAGCATACCATTGGTGTGCCAGGCTAGAATCATGGCAATGGTGAACTGTAAGGATCCGGTTTGACTAGATTAGACGTTAATGTTGATTCGAAAACCATTCAGTTTTTACAGTTCGTTTGAGTAAAATTTGAGTTCGACAAGCGCGAAGTCATTCCAGTATGTAGTTTCTTTTAAGCGGCAAGATCCTAAGAGAAGTGTCAAAAACGTCATCACAGAGGGTCTAGGGATCCCATTGGCTGCTAAAGTCCACATGACCCTGTTATATGTAATTATCACTGTATTCTCTTGTGAACGCCATTTCAAGTTCAATCTCTGTACTGAACGGACCCTGTATCTCTTTCTCTTGCTTCATGCAGGCACACAATTTAACAGCAATTTTAGGCAGCAAAAGATTCTATTTAGATTAGTTTAGAGGTGGCCTGTGCAGCAAGTGTTAGTGAATCCAAGACAGTAAACTAGTTAAAGAGTTGTGTAATGCAGTCTGCACCTTTCCCATCTTATTCTGATGCCCAAAAGGTTCATATTGAGCTCTTGTGGGGGTACAGCTATTTGCATAAATACACTGCTAGCAAATCTCCCATAGAAAAAAAGTCTATTTAAAAAACTGCTTTCTTCTGCAAATTAATTGTGATTGAAGAAAAGTTCCTTATATCCAAGTTTTGGGCGTAGAGTTCTTCCATAAGAGACAATTAGCATATCTCCCATAGAAAAGCAAATCTATTTCAAATACATTTTGCTTGCTGCGCGCAAATTATTTGTAATTGATGCAAAGTTCAACCCGTTGGGATGTATCTTCTGCCACCCACAAATAGGACATGTTCTTTGGCACTGGGCAAAAAGTTATAGGGGGCTCCAGCCAGTTACCATGTGCCATTTGTCTTTTTAACCAATTTTATTAAGTAAAACCAGTTTACATGAGGTGTAAGTAATACAAACTAAGTGACAACATTAACAATAAAGACATAGTATACACCTACAATGTGAACAATTTGTCAATGAAAGAGGACCTCAACAAGGTCAGAGTAATGAAACATAATAACGTGAGTTATAATTAACCATAAAATATAGATGGCAATAAATTCAGTGGATAGTAGACGGAAACTGTAAATCATTCAGTAAGACATAAAGAGGTATGCAGATACTATACTAGAATGGGTGAAGGTGTGAAGTGTTTTGAGTGACCCAGGCACCCATAACAGAAGTTTATTGCTGTATAAGTATGTGGAACTATCAATTTAGTTTTCACAGAGATAGTTAAATGTTAACATGTCTAACAACATCAGGGAGAGATGAATTTGTGGCTCCTTCCAAAATCGAGCTATTGCTATTCTAGCATGAGATTGAGTATGTGAAAAGTTAAACTTGTACAAAGGGAGTAGGGAATATCATCTAGACCTATATCTAGAACGGCTAATTCTGAGATCAATAGATACTTCAAGGACTAGTAACCTCAGCAATCAGACAGCGGGGGGGAAACCAATTTCCAAAACGTTTTAATTTTAGAGGCAGAAGCCCCACCAAACCATGCAGCATGGTGGTCCTGTTTGAACTGCATAGTTTCCAGCAGTGGGTTTGAAGCACTGTAATACATGTGGTGATAATCTGGATGGTGGCAAGATACCCATCGTAGATGGATTTTTCCTCATAGTTTTCTTTATTAATTACACATTTTTGATCTTAGTAGAGATGTGTATAGCATGTAGACAATTGTTTTAAAGTGAAGTGTTTAGCTAATTCCTTTTCCCATTAACCAGGTTGTGAAATTTGGAAGTAGAACGGTTCAAAAATTAGCATTTATAAAGATATATTTTTACTATAGAAAGTCCCTTATTTGGAAACCTTTTTAGCGCTCTAAAAATTGCTGTAAAAAGAGTGGAATATCAGGCTGAGCATGCCAAGAAAATCGAATCTAATCTAATAGTGTCTGAGCGTTAGTACTGAAAAAAATGTCTGTCTTATGT
Organism: Phyllomedusa bahiana; assembly: GCA_025379985.1. Lineage (NCBI taxonomy): Eukaryota > Metazoa > Chordata > Amphibia > Anura > Hylidae > Phyllomedusa > Phyllomedusa bahiana. The sequence goes on from JAODAL010051493.1 coordinate 14,188, forward strand.
AAGGAAGTAAGTTGAGGAGAGATCAGAGAAAGAGACTATTGTTTCCGCCCTGATCAAAGTTGGGCTAAAGATGTTTATATTTACAACCTTTCCAATTGTGAAATTCAAGTATGTGTTCCAACAGTCAAGTGCTCAATAGGAAACTGGCTTGTCTGCAGCGTTAACCATGAATTAGGAGGGGTGATGATGGAAGTGGGGCTCCTATAACATAGGATGTAAGGTGCAAAAGGACAGGACATGGAGTAAAGGAGGTGGATTTCAAAGTGATAACCCATATCGGGGGGAGTGGATAGATTCCAAAAATAGCTAGCTTGCTCAAGCAGAATAGCTGTCATATATATATATATAGGACAGAAGCAGCAGGGCCTCTGATGTTTACACTGGAAGTTCAGGCTTAGTATGGCCTCATATTTTAAAATTGCCCATAAGTCGGGTTATATCTCAGTTCCAGCAGGCCACATATGGTATAATAACGCGTTCCTTATCCCTCCTCAGTTACCAGTTTGGTTTTAGCAAGATAAATATTCGTAATTTGGAGGTTTGATTGAGCCGGATTAAAAGAGTCTCCAGAGGAGCACACCAGGGAGATGTCTGCTCACATCTAGTGTTGAGCGATTGCGTTGGCTATCGAGATCGATCGATAGTCGATAGTCTGGCCCGCTATCGATAAAGGTTTTTCGATAGTGAGCATCGATTATGCACGAAGACCATCTAAAAGGTCTAAGGGAGAGCAATCAACAACCTTCATTATTACTAGCCCAAACACAGGCTGGAGAAGCTGAAATTAACATCCACAACAGTCAAATGGATACGTGCTACATCTTAGTAGGCAACACACTTAGGTTATAAAAGTCACAGAAAAAAAGTCACAGACCATTTTACTATCCCTGTCTTGGTATCACTGCCTGAACCCTTAAACCTGCCATCACACACAATTAACAAAGTGCCAGAAGGCATATGATTTGAACCATCATGTTACTTGAACTGTGACATTGAATATCCCTGTCCCTCGAACGCAGCAGCATGAGACCCCACACCTGCAAAGACCCCCCCAATTAAAAAGTGCGCAAAAGGAGTCTTTCAACCACCATATTAGTTGAACTGGACATGACTATACCTTTCCTGGTCAACACAAAGAGCCCCAAACCTGCATGACCCCCACATTTAAAAAGTGCCAGGAAAAAAGGAGTCTTTCAACCACCATTTAGTTTCACTGGACATTGACTATACCTGTCCTGGCCACTAGCATGACCCCAAACCTGCATGAAGCCCCCACATTAAAAAGTGCCGGAAAAAGGAGTCTTTTCAACCACCCATTTTAGTTTCACTGGACATTGACAATACCTGTCCTGGGCCACACATGAGCCCCAAACCTGCTGACCCCCCACATTTAAAAAGTCCGTAAAAGGAGACTTTCAAAACCCACCATTTTAGAGTTTCAACTGGACATTATGACTATACCTGTCCTGGGCCACATCATGAAGCCCCAAACCCTGATGACCCCCCAATTTAAAAAGTGCCGGAAAAAGGAGTCTTTGCACCTACCATTTTAGTTTCACTGGACAATTGACTAAAACCTGTCCCCCCTGGGCCGACAGCATGAGCCCCAAACCTGCATGACCCCCACATTTAAAAAGTGCCAGGAAAAATGAGTCCTTTCAACACCATTTTCAGTTCACTGGACAATGAATATATCCTTTCCTGGGCCACTGCATGAGCCCGCAAACCTGCATGACCCCCACATTATAAAAAGTGCCCGTTAAAAAGGAGTCTTTCAACCTCCATTTTAGTTGAACTGGACATTGACTATACCTGTCCTGGGCCACAGCCATGACCCCCAGGGCCGGAGTTATCAGTGGGTAGCGGTGAAAGCCCCAGCTGGCGTCCTCATCTAATAACACCTAGTTAAAATGCCCTATGACGCAGCAACGAAAACGTCGTGCTGAGCAGAGTGCGGAAGCGGAAGTGTGAGAACCCAGCCTTCCTCTGTACACAGTCTAGCCATACCTGTGATAGCGCTTGCCCCTACCGTAAGAGTGTGGACCAATTTGAGCTTCAATTGGAAATACTGGTGGTTAACGCTCCTGTTCCCCCCAGGTGCCCTTATCTTGGCATTCTTATTCTCATTTTACTCACCGTGCTTGAGTATATGGTCTCTGTACTTTGTTCGCTGTCCGTGCTTCCATACTCCATGTCCTCTGAAATAACCAACATCTGGTCAAGTTTTCCTGTACTTACCTTGTACAATCAGGAATTTTTTTAACAGCATTTTGTACATGAAATTTTTTAGTACTTTAATTCTAGAAACACATATTTTAAAATAGGATGGAATCCACCATGTCTTTGTTTCTCTTTTTTTTCATTGAATTAAATGGGTATGTCACCAATACAGGGATTGATAGCTATGGTTAAAGTATCTTGCAAAAAACAATTCATTTTGCAATATGTGTCCATTAACAGTGTCCTACCCTATTCGCTGTTATTCTGACAAGCACCATCACCCTTAGAGCCACTCTTTGACAATTGTGAAAATATAGTCAGTTAGAACAACTTTTATTTAGAATTTAGGACCTGTAGTATAGCTGCATGTCACAGCAAAAATGCCCCCAAAAATTCAAAGCATGAACCTTGTAGTCACTTTGGCCTCAATTGTGGAATGAACAAATGTCTGTTAGTAAACAACATTTTTTTTTAGAATAGGAAACCTGTAGTAATAGCTGCATGTCAGCAGCAAATGGACCCCCCAAAATTCATAGCAGGCCCCTTGAGCCACTTTGGTCAATTGTGAATAATCAAATGTCGTTAGAAACAACATTTTGTTTAGTCTATAGGACCTTAGTATTGCTCATTTCAAAGCATCCTGACCCAAAAAATTATAAAAATGACTTCTCAGCCACTGTAAAAAATTGTGAGTGAGAAATGGCCACTTAGAATGCCACTTTCTGCTACAAAGGACCATTATTATTGCTGAATCACACAGCTACATTACCCCAAAAAATTATAAATATGACTTCTCAGCCACAATTAAAAATTGTGAGGGGAGAAATGCCAACTTAGAATCCACATTTCTGTTCCAAAGCGACCAATAATTATAGCTTGTATCTCACATCAACATGACCCCCAAAAATAATAAAATATGACTTCCGATCCACAATTAAAAATTGTGAGGGAGAATTTGTCCACTTAAAGTCACATTTCTGTTTCCAAAGGACACACCCATGATTATTGCTGTATCTCACATCAACAGACCTCAAAAACCATTGACAATATGGCGAAAAACTTTCTTAAGATAAAGTGAGTAAATGGAATACGGTGTTGTCATGAAACCTTGGCTGTCTTTTACAGTCTCCTGCACGATAACAAAATCAGCAAAATGAACTGTTGGACAAAGAGAATAAAAATTGCAGTAAGAAAATGATCAATTTTAAAAAAAAAGTTTTCAAGAGGACCAATCACTGTTTGAAAAGGAATGTAAAGTAGACAGGCAACTATTCGGTGACCTCATCGGCAATGGGGCCACAACATCATCAGAGAGTCCATGCCTGATCATCTTGATGAAAGTCAAACGATCACTTTATCAGTGAAAGCCGGATGTGTTTTGCTTAAATTGACTCGTCCAGCTGAGCTGAAGGTCCGCTCATATATGACTATGGCTGCTGGGCAAGGACAACACCTCTATGGTCGTGACGTCCAGCTCGGGCCCGTTCCGTCCATTTTGATACCCAAAGTCTATTGGTCCGGAGCACATGCAAAAACATAGGTTTTTTTGTTTTGAGACGCAGATAGTCTTAGCTCCATGATCTTAAGCTGATCTCTGTTGTGCTGGATGTTGTGCCCTGCCATTGCAATGCGTTGGTGAGGTGGTAACCAAAGATTGCCAGGAGGTCACCCATTTAGGCTTCCCGCCAACGTTGCCTGCGCTGCCGTGCTACGCCTACTTGGCACTCTAACTGCTGTCACGTCGCGGAAGATGTTCGCCACCGTGACACTTTGGGAACGTGAAGCATGACGCAACAGATGTCTCACAGTTGATCAATCAGCAAGGTCTCCATTTTTCCTGCATTTTACTCTCTATTGGGTGGGTGGAAGAAAGTTCTGAGTATTGTTTGGTACCGAGGATCCAGAGGAGAGGCCACCCATACCTGTTTTCATTTTGATGGCCATTACTGCAAGGATCATGTTGTAGGAAATTGGAGCATACCAAGCACTCATTAAGAGAATTGAGCCTTGATTACCCAAGCATCTGGCTCGAGGGTCACTAGCAAACAGATATTCCTCATCTTCCTCCTCCGCCTCAAGGTCGCCGCAAACTCTTCCCAAGGCAGGACGTCGTCAACACGGTGCTAGGAATACCTCCTCCTCTCCTCCTCCTCCTCGCTCCTCCGCTGCCGATCCGGCAACAGCTTCACCAACACAGCTTCTGACTTTGCCTGAATGAGATGCACTCCATAAGAGCAGATGCGCCACCCTTGCACAAGCTCTGGACCCCGAACCAACTGCCCTAATGAAGACCGATGAAATAGTGAAACTGTCGGGCCTTGTGGATTTGACGAGAGAAGGCTCCTGTCCGCAATCTGGTCCCATCCTCCTCCTCCGTCGCTGTCTGACCTGTTTTTGTTTCAGTGAGTGGTTCCAACGAAGTCGTTCCAGAACTAAGGATCATCCACAATGCTCATCTGACAAGGGCATAGTCCCGCACTGGACGCATTTTGGTGCTTCTCAAAACTGGCAGGATGGTTCAGATCTCTGTTCACCTGCCCCACTCTCGATGTTCATACACCTCGAGGTCCGTACCAGCTGCTTGTCAGGCCTTGTGTCCACTTCGTACAGTCTATGACAAGGTTCTTGCACCCAGCCCAGCGCTCGGTCTCCGTTGCTGCTTAGAGCCGTACCACAAGCTCCTGACCTGTGTGGACGGTCTCCAAGGCAGATTAATTTCATACATGGCCTGTGTCCTCTGGGGCACTGTGATGCCACCAGAGGACCTTGGGGGTAAATAGCCCTGCCCTCATCCCTGCGGTTTTGAAGTAGCTTCGCGCCGAGCCTGGAATCCACCGTCACCCCCGAGAGACATCCACACCAGCTCACCCAGTGAGCAGACCATCGAGATATAGCGCTTTGTCGTGCTTACTAGTCCATGTGTCTGGAGAATGGACTTTTTTCCGGACACAGATGGCAGCAACGCGCTTGAAATTTTAGATGACCACGTGGCTGGCACAGGGCAGGGACGGCTTGTTCTGGCAAAGAAATGCCTGCTCGGCAATCTGGTTATTGGGGCAAGTCGAGGGCCATGACGTTGCGGAACCCATCTGTGTCCCACCAGGAACGGAAAGGCAACATTTCCAAGGCCAAAAGCCTGGCAAAGCCGACATTCAGTGCTTTGGCTTTTGGGATGGTTTTGGGTTTAAAGAGTTTCTTCTTGCTCCCCAACCTGGAAGAACAAAGGCTTGGCCTGCTAGACTGGCCGCGAGTACGCCGTGGCAGGTCGTCAAACTGGCGGAAGGAGAAGGGTAGGGATGGGTCCTTGGTGGGTGCAGGTGGTACTTCGGCTACGGTGGAAGGCTGAAGTCGGAGGCTGATACCTGATCATGACTCTGAAGACATGGGCAGTCTGAGGAACGCTTTGGTGGTTGGCGGAGGAGGAGAGGCGAGGACAGAGTGTGACAGTGGGATGGAGGCCCGCGTCGTCAGTGGCCTTTTTTTGGCCAAGGTGTTCCCTCCATTCAACTCATGCATTCGCTGCATGTTACTAAGACTGTTTGGTGGTGTTAACCACTTAAGATCTTGCCTACTACTTATCGCGTTTACCGTGCAAAGGCGGCAATATGACTATCGCTGGGTGAATCTAGAAGGGCTTGCTCAAAGAAGGCCCAGGCTTGAGAGGTCCTGGAGCCTTTTTGACGCGATAAGCGAGGAGCTGGTGGCGCTGACCGAGGCTGGCGGAATCATATGCAGCGTGACATTCTGCGACCTGCCTCTCCCTTTTTTGTAGTCGGACCCATATTGACACTACCCCATCTGTCTTCCTCCATCTTCCACTGAGTGAACGCGCGCAAGCAAATTCTGCGGAAAAGACCAGACGGAATCCGGCAATGTCCGTCATATCATCATCATCACACAGGTGACTTGGTCGTCCTGACTTTCTGCATACGCAGGAGCTGCGGGCTACAAGCAAGGGCACTGCAAGGCGTTGCCGACCGCCCGTGGAATTTTTGCACTATTGAGTAACCGGCTTCCTTCACCTCCTCTGATGCATCTGTAACTGGGCGTCAGATCAGACTAAAATCATCCTCTTGATCTTTAAACAAGCCTTCTGACCACCAACCTGCATTTTGTCATCAAAGAGGTCTTCAGACAATGGATTATCCACAGTGGGTGGTGGTACACGAGGTTGACATTTGGGGGCTGCTTCATGTTGGACGGAAGCTGATGATGTTGATGATGACATTTGTTGCCGTGACTGCAGGGAACTATGAGGTAAGACTTGCTATGATGCAGGTTGGCATAACCACTGAAGGACAGATTGGCGACGAAGTCGAATACTTAGATTCACAAGCCCTTACCCAGCGATGACCGGCCTGACGGAGTCCCTGCACTGACGAATCCGCTGGCATTGCGTGTTGTCGCCAGCACTGGAAGGAGCACTTCTCCTCGTACCTCTAACTCCATGTGCTACGCCCCATCTTGCTCGCTTACCACCTGCAATTTTCGCATCGTCCATTTTCAGGAAATAATAAAAATTGAGAAGGTAATGGAAAAATAGTTTTTGGAAAGTCTCTTATTAAAAGACGGCAAATCACAGCAGATTCTCAATCCCTCTAACATCAAAACAAAATTAGCTGGATTCAAATTTAACTGCAAGGTGTCCCTATCAAACAAATTCTGGACTTGGGGCAAAAGTCCAAAAAACACGTACTGTTTATGTTTTGTATAATAATTACGTATTTTTTGCACCTTTCCAATTCACCTGTGTGAATATAGAATTTGCTGTTTTAAAGATATACGTAGATGCTGCGTCAATGAACAGTGCTGGGTGCGCAAAAGTCAAAAAAACCACGTAACTGTTATGCTTTTTCCGTACGATACACGTAATTTTTGGCACAAACAATCTGTGCTGACTACAAGAATTGCTGGATTGTAAATTTTAACAGCAAGGGATATATCAACAGTCACAGTGTAATGGGCAAAATTGACACCTATCTGAAATGGTTATACTGATAATAAAAGTGGAGTTTTGCTGCTAACAAAGAGACCGTGCAGTTACTAGAAATTATGTTTCCATATATAATTTTCAGCTGCCAATATCCCAGGAAAAATTTCAATCTAGCAAACCTGTGTTAATAATTAAGATAATCCACTTACAATGTTCCTACACTAAGTCTTGGTGAACTTTATCCAGTGTTCTTTATATGATAGAGCGTTGTCTTTGTTTCGAGCGCCTCGGCGGGGCCCCCCCTTGCCTCTCCCCGCCATGAATTTACAGCGGTAGATGCTGCTTTTAAAATTCTCTAGCTAATCAAACATAAAATGTTCAAATCTCTAATCTAACTAAAATTGAAGAACACAGCAAATAGTAGAGGTTTCCTCTGTTCAGAAAATATACTAATTTTCGCTGAGCTGTTTGGCCACAGGCAGAAGCGCAGGATCCTATCCCTATGAGACCGCTGAGAGACACTGAGGCTGAAAACAGGAAACGCTGTTTCATGTAAAACAGGGTCATGTGATTATTTCCCAGCCAATCGCAAACCATACACATCCCAGTCATGACGTCGCACACACATCACACCTGCTCTATTGCTGTATGTCCTCATTTGCTGGCCGCCAAAATTACAGGAACGCCGAAAAAGGCGGCGATCTAATAGATGAATGCACATATTTTAACCTAATTATCTGCATGATCTGAAGAAATTTCGATCACCATAAAAACCTTGCCGATTTCAACTTTGTCGATAAAATCGCTCAATCCCTACTCACATCCAGGTTAGCCACGCCCCACCCATGTACCATTTTCTAATACCGGGTTGTTCATATGTGTTAAAAGTGCCCAGTAGCAAGCTGCTACCACTGTACCTGCTATTAGCAACGCTGTCCTCATCTTTCAGTTAGCCATTGAAAGGAATGAAATATTTTAGCCTCTAAATTGTTTATTCTGAGACTCTTGAAGCCAAATTGTACTTCACTAAGTTATACCACGTAGTCCATATGTACATTTATAGAAGGTAAGTTCAGAGAGCTGAAGTGCCATCCTGCACCAGCCCTGGACCCTGAACCAGCGCCTAAAGAAGATCTATAAATTTGGGAAACAGTCGGGGGTTATAGATCTGATGGCGAGTAAGACTCTGTGTCCGCATATGTGTCCGCCTCCTCCTCCATCACTGCTAGTATTGCTGCCTCGCAGATTGTCTAACACTTGCTCCAGTTACAAATAATCACTACATATGGTCATCGATGACAATGGCATTGTATAAGGACTGGACCCAATTTTGGTGCTCTTCAAAACTGGCAAGTGATTGATGCAGAGATCTTTCACCTGCCTCCACTCAACTACTTGCGGCTCAACACTGGAGGTTTTTGGACTTGGTCCGGACACCAATCGACTTCCTGGGTGCCAACTGAATAATGGCCTAGCCCTGCTCGGCAACACTGCCCATATAAAGTTTTATTCCTGCCCAGCAGCAGCGTTATCTCAGAACGCAACCTTCAACAACAGCAGTCACTCCACCGCCAAAGTAGGCACTAGGTTCGATGCACCGAAGCCCGCGGTGTTTGGCAGCAGTCAGATCATGTAGCTGCGGTGAGAGCACTGACAGAGCACTTACTCATGACAGCGATAATAACTCACGTACTCCATCATAAGAATCTGTGGTGCAGGCCTGCGCTTCCCACTACCTCTCCCAACTCTGCACATGGGATTCGTAGTCTGGGAAACGCACTGATGTTTTGTCTGTGACCATGGTCTTAACACTCAGCTACCTCTCAAAACCTCTGGGTCACCTGAAGGGATTATAAGTGCCCGTTTTGTAGGCTTCTCTGCAGAGCTGATCAGGTATTATGGATTTGCGCCTGACCTCCATGATGTCCAGGCCGACTCGCCCTAGAAAAATGCACTTTTCATCAATCAAAATAATTTGCAGCAGCAAGCAAACAGAATTTAAAATAGATATTCTTTCTATGATAGATTTGTAAATGGTCTCTTTCTTTGCAAGAACCTACCCCAAAACTCAAAAAAATTAACTTTGGGGCACATGAGTATGATTAAAATAAAAATATGAGTATGTGATTTATAAGAGCGTTAGTGTGTTATGTGAGCTGCAAGTGTCGCCAATAACAACTGCGTTCTGGGTGTGGGAAAGATGGCCCGCCACAGCTACAAACTTCCGCAACTATTGCTGTCTATGATTCCAAAAAAATTTCCAGCACACATCCCTAACTAATCTAAATAGCAACTTTATCCCTGTATAAAATCGCTGAGAATATCTTAGTGAGTACATGCAAGCAAGCAGGACAGAGAGCATTGTAATCAGTACAGAGAGTGAACTTCAAATGGGCGTTAACAAGGACATACAGTGAATACATATTCCAAGTTTAGTGATTTAGTAGCCAACGGGAGCTCTACAAACCCTCAGCATAATAATAATAATAAGTTAAAATATTAATAATAATAATAATAAAATAATAATAAACAATAATAATAATGCATTTATATAGCACCAACATATTACACAGCACTTTATAATGGAGATTCAGCGCATCCTCAAACTGCGGCCCTCCAGCAGTGGTAAACTACAAATCCCATCATTCCCACTGTTATAGATTAATAGAAATGCATGATGGGTAAGTTTTGTAGTTTCCCCCAAAAGCTGGAGGGCCATATTTTGAGGATGCCTGAATGTAATGGTAATAATTACAGACAAAAAACAGTACATTACACATTAAAAGTACTTACAGATGAGACACAAGGTGTGAGAGTCCCTGCTCGCAAGAGCTTAAAATCTATAAGGGTGCCTGGTGGAGACAAAGGGTAAGAATACTGACGATGGTTTACATGGTCCATCCATGTTTCATAATTATGGGGTGGTTTACATTTTTTTTTTTTTTTTTTTTTTTAAGAAATTGAGTGAGAGCCAGGCTACCTGACAGTACATCTATATACCGATAATGTCTGTAGTGTAGGGAGTGACAGAAGCGTTGTTATTAGAAGTGTGTGGGTAGGCAATAAGGATCCTGGTAGGCCTGCCTAAGAATAAGTATTTTACAGGCATTCATTCTTAAAACTATGAAGGTGTATGATTGAGCCTGATCGGATGTTGTAGAATTTTCAGAAAATAGTGTGCATCACACGTGTGAAATCGTTAGTATATCGGATATGGTAGTTCCGATGAATTGTGATCGGATATCTGCAGCAGAGCAGAGAGAGCTGGTAGGGTGTTAGACAGAGAGAAAAGGGAGGAGATGTATGAGGGAGGCAGTGCAGTGTGATGAAGCAATGTGCGTTTATTTTTAGTCCAAATTACCCCACAACCGAAGATGTTATGAAATACCCTACATAAAAAACCAGATGGAATATGAGGCATATTTGGGACAGACGTACACCTTCCCTGGACTTTAGAGAATACCCCACAAACAAAAACAAAATAATAATGCTGGTTGAGGATCAAGTGATGGTAATATGACACATACTTGTGTGATGGTCTTTCTACTACAGTAGCTGAAAAAATTGATTTTTCATAGCTAAAGAGTGCAATATAGTGCAGCAGCAGAAGCCAATGCTTTAATGAACAGGATCACAGAAGAAGTGTGAGAAATTTAAGATGGCGTCCATAGTTTACACGGGCTGTGACGTCACAGACGCCCGCCGGTCGCTGATTGGCTTCATGTCTGCACATGTCATTAGGGTCTTCCTTTCTTCTCCCACAGTTTCTCATGCACCCGTGGTTACACCATGTTGCTCGCGGCCATTATACAAAAAAAAAAAGATGATTCGTTTCCTGCGAATCCCATAACTTCGCCATCGTGCAGAATTGAAGTTTTCCTGAAATTCTAAACGAATTCCACTTCGTTAGATTCGATTCGCCCATCTCTACTTTGAGGTTTTAGCTCACACTTCTGGCACTCGCACCCTGTTTCTGCTCGACTGGCAGCGTTGCAGTGTCATCTGGGCCTCCCATCAACCCAACTCCATTGTTACGTGGCAACACATGTAAATTCCACCCTCCACATTGCTCCAGCGATTGGTGGCAGCAGCGTAAAGCCATTATGCAGTATGAAATGACACATGGCCTACATGGCAGTTGTGCTGTCACCTTGAGGGTGTTGATCCTTAGATAGTGAGGCAGGTTAAAGATCTCTGCACTATCCTTGGTCTGTCAGGATGATGCCCTTGTCAGCATAACCATTTTGGTCATATTTTTACTGGAACAAGCGTTAGGCACTCTGTAGCAGCAGGTCCCAGCAGTGATGGAGGAGGAGGCAGACACAGAGGTGGACACAGAGCCTTACTCGCAGGAGGATGTAGAAGGGCCGACTGTTTCCCACTTGTATCGGTCGTCTTTAGGCAGTGGTTCTAGGTCCAGAGCTGGTGAAGAATGGCAGTTCAGCTAACAGAGCAGAGCACATGAGGCTAGCCAGGGCTGGAGGAGGATGATGAGGCAGGGTTGGACACCGACGGTATTGATTTTCCTTCAGTGGAAAGAGGTTGGCACAGATTACAGGTCAAGGAGGAAGAGGAGGAAGATCTGGTTAGTCCCCAGTGGCCGCTCACCCCGAGGCTGTTGGAAATCCCCGGCACCATCTCAACACAAGCGTCTATGGATGCTACAATACCAGCAACATGATCCACTCATTAAGCAATCAAAATGAACATGTGATTACTGGGGTGCCACACCTATGCCGCCTTTGGATCCATGTTACAAATCAAAAAGAAGAGCACTTCCCCATCCACCCACTTATAACAAATTGGACAGTAAATGCAGGAATTGGAGACAGTGCTCATTGACCAACTCGAGACATCTTTTGTGTCTTCTTGACATTCCAATGTCACGGTGGAACAATGTAAGCAATATGACAGCAGTAGTGTTGAGTGCACCGTTTGAGAAAAGGTTAGTTCGAGTCAAACTTTACACTATTTTAGAACTTGAACGTAACCAAACTTTTTACAGGCATTCGAGTAAAGTTTGCGTTTGAACCGTGCATTCACCGCACCATTTTTTAGTTTCACTTCCTGCACTTTTAGCACAATCCAATCAGTGCAGATAAAAGAGAAATGTCCAAAAACGTCACTGCTCTCATCAATTTTAGAAAGATAAAGCTGCTAGTTAGATTAATTAGGGGGTGGGGGACAGTAAGCATAGAGTATAATAAACAGCAATAGTTAGGAAGTTTTTTTTTTTTTTAAACATAATTTTTATTAAATTTTACAATAACAAAAACATATAATAATTGTCCATTAGATGAGATCTAA
>JAODAL010051494.1:0-26646 GCA_025379985.1 Phyllomedusa bahiana
TTTGGGTTTTTTTGGAAAATTATGTGACACCTCCATAACGACCCCACACCTTAGGCGCATTACAAAGTGCCGCAGGCATGGCAAAATGCACCTAATTTTGGAGTACGCCTGCTCATACATCTAGAGAACAGGGCTGCACCAGTTAGTGAAATACTGGCGCAGCCCCATACATACATGTCGCCCTATGTGTTGCAGAGCTAAACACATTTTAACTAGAGCATAGGGCGTATAATTTAGTCACAGTGTCTAGGGCAGAATGAGCAGTAAATACAGCCCTGCCAATAATCATCCCTTTTTGCAACTTTGATAAATCCCTCCTTTTTCCATGACAGCAACGAGGGATATATCACTAAAAACATGTACATTAATTCTAGCCCCATATAGTCCCACACGGCTTATTCTGGGACTGATTGGAGCCATACTGCGCCACGGATTTGCGCTGCAGTACGTCTCCAATCCGTCCCAGTAACTACGGTAATCCACAGTTCTCATAGAGAACTAGGGAAATTCCTTTCTTTTTTCTCCCCGCTCGTCGAATCCGCCGAGGGGGAGAAATTTGACATGCACATTATTTACGGCGTGTACGTGCCTGAAAATAATGAATGTCTATGGGGCCCGGGCGAGCTGCCGGCCCCCTGCCCCGCTGCACGGCTGCCGGCGTAATTGCGGGGCGAAATCAGGCCCCGCAATTATGCCGGCAATAAGCAGTGTGAACATTGCCTAACTGAAACACTGCTAAACCTTAACCTTCAATAATTATTAGTAAAAGAAGTAGTAAAAGTTGACAAACGGGAATATACCAATGGTCAAAACAATTCTACATTTAAAGACAGGGGCTTAGAGAATATATGTGTATAAGTGCGCCGGAATCCAAGCTTTTCCATATCGGGACCTGCTGTTTTTTTATATATATATAATATATATATTTTATATATATATAATATAATTATTATATATATATATATACACATATATATATATACAGCAGGTCCCGATATGGGGAAAAGCGGGATCCGGCGCACTTCGGTAAGAAAATAAATCCCTCGTTGGTAAGTAAAAAAAACGTAGTCTTTATTATTAAAAAACACATGGATTCTTACCACCGTGTGATTAAAAATCTAAGACAAAAACAAATTACTTTTTCTCTCTTTTTATATATAATATATAGATTTTATATAATATATATAAAATATATATATATATATAAAAAAAATAGAAAAAATTGCAGCACTCACGGTAATTCAAATTTTCAATAACAAAAAGGTGATTTATTACCACATGTTACAAAAAAACGACGTTTCGGCTCTCTCTCAGAGCCCATTTTCAAGTGAAAAAACAGTGCACATCTCACATTATAAATACAAAACAGTGATCAATCAAAAAGTAAAATCAATAAACAATAAATTTATACAAATTTAATAAGATATACTCAAATACACCAACCTCAAACAAAGTGTGTAGTGTATGCAAAAAAATAGTGTATTAAGAGATAACATTGAAAAATCAACATTTTTCAATAAAAACTAGTGTATAGAGTAAAAAACATAGAATAATAAAATAAAAGGAGGCGGAGACCTGTATCGCTCACCCACTATGACAAAAAAGCGTAGCCAGCTGTCAATAATTGTACTTCAAAACATGGGGACTTAGCGTCCTGTAATTCCAACTACGCAAGTCCGGAAATGAGATACCTTACCGGAAGTGCAACCCAGAGGCCCTCCACGGCCGGCATCCTCGTCCCGAAGGCGCAAGTCCGGAAGCGCGACACCACGCCAGGATGCGCACACCCGGCAACGTCACTGGCTGTGTATCACGGATCCAACTGCGCAAACCCGGAAATTAAAACACCGCGCCGGAGACGGGAACCATGGCAGCACTGACCAAACAAAAAAAAAAAGCGTTCTAATGATAAAGAAAAACAAATCACTAACGAAAAAAGTTATATAACATAGATCCTACATTCTATTCTAACAAATGAAAAGAATACATAATTAAATCCATAAAAAAGAAAAACTCCATATCTACATAAATATTCCAAAAACAAATAAAAAAACTGGCGATAGTAGGTTGGCGATACAGGTCCCGGTCCACAGTTCTTCAACATGTTTACACATGACAAAACCTAGAAGACATATAAATAGGAAATTAATAAAATATCATGCTTAAGAGACTGAGGTGCAAAGCAAGAGAGCAGCAAATACAAGGTCATCTAAACATACGTGTGGATATCTTATAATCTACATTCAAGCCATTCGGTTTTAATGCTTTGGTATAATAAATCCATTCAAGTTCTTTTTTCATTAGAAGAACACTACGATCCCCTTCACGTCTAGGTATGGGTACATGGTCCACAGCCATGCATTTTAAATCCCATTCATTATGACCTGCCTCAAAAAAATGTTTTGAAACAGGGAGATCTAACTTGTTTTTACGGATCGTATATCTATGGTTATTTAACCTTGTTTTGAGGTCACATGTTGTTTCGCCCACATAGATAAGTTTACACGGACACCATAGGATATATACTACCCACTCAGAGGTGCAGGTAAGATGAAATTTAATTGGAAATATCTCCCCGTTGCATGGATGTACAAAATGTTTACCCTTCACCATAATCCGACAGTTGATACAATTACAGCAAGGGAAGGAACCAAATTGAGGTTTACCTATGAACGTTTGACGGAGTCTAGAGCTAGGAATCAAGTTCTTAACTAATCTATCCTTAAGATTAGGTGACCTTCTATACGAAATCAAAGGTAATGATTGAAAATCTGAAATGTGACTGTAATTTTGGCGCAAAATATACCAATATTTCCTCAAAATAGTGGCAATCTTGGGACTTAGATTATTAAAAGTGGAAACAAATGAAATTCTTGGTTCCTTCCCTTGCTGTAATTGTATCAACTGTCGGATTATGGTGAAGGGTAAACATTTTGTACATCCAGGCACTGGGGAGATATTTCCAATTAAATTTTATCTTACCTGCACCTCTGAGTGGGTAGTTTATATCCTTTGGTGTCCGTGTAAACTTATCTATGTGGGCGAAACAACATGTGACCTCAAAACAAGTTTAAATAACCATAAATATACGATCCGTAAAAACAAGTTAGATCTCCCTGTTTCAAAACATTTTTTTTGAGGCAGGTCATAATGAATGGGATTTAAAATGCATGGCTGTGGACCATGTACCCATACCTAGACGTGGAGGGAATCGTAGTGTTCTTCTAATGAAAAAAGAACTTGAATGGATTTATTATACCAAAGCATTAAAACCGAATGGCTTGAATGTAGATTATAAGGTATCCACACGTATGTTTAGATGACCTTGTATTTGCTGCTCTCTTGCTTTGCACCTCAGTCTCTTAAGCATGATATTTTATTAATTTCCTATTTATATGTCTTCTAGGTTTTGTCATGTGTAAACATGTTGAAGAACTGTGGACCGGGACCTGTATCGCCAACCTACTATCGCCAGTTTTTTTATTTGTTTTTGGAATATTTATGTAGATATGGAGTTTTTCTTTTTTATGGATTTAATTATGTATTCTTTTCATTTGTTAGAATAGAATGTAGGATCTATGTTATTATAACTTTTTTCGTTAGTGATTAGTTTTTCTTTATCATTAGAACGCTTTTTTTAGTTTGTGGTCAGTGTTGCCATGGTTGCGTCTCCGGCACGGTGTCTAATTTCCGGATTTGCGCAGTTGGATCCGTGATACCAGCCAGTGGACGTTGCCGTGGTGCGCATCCTGGCGTTGGTGGCGCGCTTCCGGACTTGCGCAATCGGGACGAGGATGCCGGCCGTGGAGGCCTCTGTGGTTTGCACTTCCGGTAAGGTATCTAGTTTCCGGACTTGCGTAGTTGGAATTACAGGACGCTAAGTCCCCATGTTTTGAAGTACAATTATTGACAGCAGGCTACGCTTTTGTGTCACAGTGGGTGAGCGATACAGGTCTCCGCCTCCTTATTATATATTATTTTATGTTTTATACACCATACACTAGTTTTTATTGATAATGTTGATTTTTTCAATGTTATCTCTTAATACACTATTTTATGCATACACTACACACTTTGTAGAGGTTGGTGTATTTGAGTATATCTTATTATTAGTATAATTGATTGTTTATTGATTTATTCTTGTTGATTGATCACTGTGTGTATTTATAATGTGAGATGTGCACTGATTGTCACTTGAAAATGGCTCTGAGAGAGAGCCGAAACGTCGTCTTTTGTAACATGTGGTAATAAATCACCTTTTTGTTATTGAAAATATGAATACCGTGAGTGCTGCAATTTTTTCTATTTATTTACATTTTTTGAACTTTGCCAGGCACCCCGCCGATTGTTGAATTGTTTGGATGTGCGGCTATTTTTCTTTTTCTTGTTGGAATTGGCTTTTGGCCTGCACTCCATAGAACAGCATGGAGGGATCTCCATTAATGGCGGAAGGTATTTCTTTTAACAGTCCACATGTTGCTGCTTTTACGGATGCTGAGGTGGATCGTATATTGAGCGGAGAAGGGGGTGATGTCACCTTCTTGAATACACCATCTAATGTCGGTACACAAAAGGGTTTATGAAATCTTTCTAAGAAAAAATTTAAAATTTTGGAGTTACACTACATTTTCCCACGTGAATATTCAAAACAAAAAAGTATTCCCCGAGGGATGAGAAAAAAACTTTACCCCCCAAAACCTTTTTTTCTAACATGTGGAAATTTTAGAACACCTTTAGAGTATTTTTAATAGATATTCTTTGGACATTTATTACTCAACCTTGAAATTTTTTCAACGGATTTACAGCTTACAAAGGGCAAGTTAAGGGGGGCGTGTTAAATTAAATCACTTTTTACCTTGGGGGATTATGAAAAATTCTGGAAAAACAAACTTTTGTTTCTTTCTAAATTCAAAATTTTAATTACAGGAGGTCCAGAGAAGGAAAGGGACAGAATTTTTCAAAATTTACGAAGCGGGGAAAAAAGTATATTTTTGGTCCCACGAACAACCACAAAACCAGGGAGATGGTCAAAAAAAGTAAGAACTCTTGTTGGGATTCTTTTTGACTTTTGAAAACTAAGACTTCTTTTTTGGGATAACTCAGGGAAAAATTGCAGTAAACACAAACCAAAAGAAGGGTAAAAGGGATAACAGAAGCGGGAAAAACAAAGTCAGAGGCAACCACCACTCCAGCCTCTTGTCCACAGCAAGTAAGCCAAAAAAGAAAATAGCCCCGTCCCCTAGTTAAATATTTTTCTACATGTGTAATTTACTGAAAACCCCCAATTTTAAAGTGACCAAGGGACTTTCGTCGCCCCCGACCTGAAGATGGTTGGTTTTTTTCAGAGTTGGACTTAATGCAAATTTTTCCCGTAAACCAAATTGCTGTTTGGGGTTTAGCCAACAGCCAAGTATACTGTAGATTTGCAGGGAAAGGACAGAAATTCTGTTTTTTGGGATTTTGATTTTTACTAAACATATTTCAATAATCCTTTTGTTTCTTTTACTTTTTTTTTGGGGAAAATTTATACAACTGTTTTAAAGGGTGAGATTGACTCTTTGAAAAACAGTGAGATTAGGGAAATTTTTTGTTTCCCCCTTTAATTTTTAACATCATCAGAAAAAATTGGTTATTACAAAAATTTTGGTCAAAAAAATTTCTAAATCACTATTGGGGCCTCCGATAAAGGCTGGCCGTGGAAAGTGTTTTGGATATGAGTCATACTTGAGTAAAAGCGCACCCGAAAATTTTATCTGATGGATGTTTTAAATTTTTATTTGTAAAAATTTACCCCAAAAATTAAAAAATTTCCGAAAAAAAAATTTAAAAAAATTGAGGAAGCTTGGGAACAATTGCTTTTTAACCTTTAAATTAAGTAAAATTTTTGAAAAATTTTTTAAACCTGTTACACCTATTCTAAAATTCCTCCCAAAATTCATAATCCCTAAAAAACCCCCCGGGGGGAACCTACCCGTCTCAGGACGTAATTCACTATTTAGTAATGTATCTATATTTTTGGAAAAGGGTTGTAAATAAGAAATGTTAGCACCACTCCATCTTTTTATAAAAGATACAACATTTTTTTTTTTTAAAAATTTCCCAAGAATAAGGCCCCCTGTCATTTTTATTTTGGGCGCTTTTTGACTTTTTAAAGCTTATAAAACCTCCTTTAAATTTATGACTTTGGGAAACAAGGGCATTTTCGACAGGTGTTAAAAAAAATCAGTTTTTTTTTCTGTTTTAAAGGTAAAAAAATTTTTTTATTATCTCTGTTAAATTTTGGTATTTCACCTTTTATTTTTTTTTCATTTTGGGCCCGTTTTTCTTTTTTTTAAACAGTTTTTAGACGAACACGAGGGGAAACAAATGTTTGCGCCTACATATCCCAAAATGTTTTTAGGGTTTGGGCTTGAGGAAAGTTTCATCTAGTGTCTCCCCACTTTTCACCAGTATTGGGGTTTTGGTTTGGAGATACAAGATAAATTTTTTTCCCTTTTAAATTTAAAAGGGCATGTTTTTGAACGTTAGTTTTCCCAAAGATTTTTTTAAACATATTACACCTGGTATACATTTTTTACATTGCCCTCTTTTCTAAAAACCACTTTATTTTTTTGGACACATAGGTTTTTTGGGGTTAGGCAATAAGTTACACACTGACCAACATGTTAAAAGAAACGAATAAGAACACTTTATTGCCTAAAAGTAGTAACCATCCAGGGGAATATGCGCAGATCGCTGCCTTATATCATTTTGTTAAGGGCAAGACGGATTTTTGGACTCTGGGGATTCCTGGTCAGGGTGTAGCAAGGACATGTCGGCCCTTTTTCCCAAGCTGGGGGGTATCCTCAGAAAATTGTTTTTTCTAAACATGTTCAAAAATGACCCAAATTTAAACATCATTGAGGGCACGCCAAAAAAAAGAAAAGTAAAAACCCCCAAAACCCAAGAATTCTTTGTTTCCCTTTTAATAATCAATTTCCCAAGATTTGCCACTTTTTTTGAGGAAAAAAATAGGTTTTTTTTTTTGGGGGCGCCAAAATTCCCTTTCACATTTCAGATTTTCAATCATTCCCCTTTGATTTCGTATAGAAGGTCACCTAATTTTAAAGGGATAATTTTAGTTAAGAACTTTTTTCCTACCCTCAGACCCCGGGTAAAAAGGGCCCAAAGGTAAACCTAAATTTTGGGGGTTCCTTCCCTTGCTGTAAATGAAACCCAACTGCCCGGAAATTAAAGGTGAAGGGAAAACATTTTGACATCCAGGCACCGGGGAGAAAATTTCCAAATTTAAAATTTTCATTTTAACCCTGCACCTCTGATTGGGTATTTTTTAACCCCTTTGGTGTCCGGGGAAAACTTATCTATGTGGGCGAAAAAACATGTGCCCTAAAAAACAAGTTAAATAACCATAGATATACGATCTGCAAAACAAATAGATCTCCCTTTTTCCAAAACTTTTTTTGAGGCAGGTAAATAAGAAGGGGTTTTTTAAAAATCAGGTAGGGGAAACCATTTTACCCATACCTAACTTTGGAGGGATCGTATTTTTTCTTCTAATAAAAAAAAGAATTTAAAAGGGGAAATTTTATTTAACCAAAAAAGCATTAAAACCGAAGGGCTAAAAGGGAAATTTTTGGGGTATCCACACGTATGTTTAGATCCCTTTGTATTTGCTGCTCTCTTGCTTTGCACCTCAGTCCTTTAATCATGATATTTTATTAATTTCCTTTTTAAATATGTTTTCTGGGTTTTTGTCATGTTAAAAAATTTTGAAGAACTGTCCCCCCGGGCCCTGAAACCCCCAAAACCCAAATTGCCAGTTTTTTTTATTGTTTTTGGAATATTTATGTAGATTAGGGAAATTTTTTTTTTTAAAGGTTTTTAATTATGTTTTTTTTCATTTGTTAGAATGGGAATGAAAGGATCTATGTTATTCTAACTTTTTTTTTGTTATGATTTTTTTTTTCTTTATCATTGAACGCTTTTTTTTTTTGTTTGTGGTCAGGGGGTTTTCCATGGTTTTCGTCTCCGGGGCGGTGGGCTAATTTTCCGGGGTTTTCGCAATTTTGGTTTTCCCTGATAAACCCCCAGAGAAAGTTCCGTGGGCGCATCCTGGGGTGGTTTTTCCCCGCTTTTCCGGGCATGCGCAATCGGGGACGAGGGTGCCGGGCCCTTTGGGGGCCCCCCTGTGGTTGACCTTCCCTAAGGGATCAAATTTCCGGGCTTGCGTAGTTTGGAATTACAGGACCGCTAAGTCCCCCTGTTTTTTAATACAATTATTGACATCTGGGTACGCCTTTTTTTGTCCCTAGTGGTTTTAGCGATACAGGTTTTCCACCCCCTTATTAAAATATTTTATTCTATGTTTTATACACTTTAAAACTAGTTTTTTAAAAAAATAATGTTGATTTTTTTCAATGTTATCTCTTTAAAAACTATTTTTTGCATACACTACACACTTTTTTTTAGGTTGGTGTATTTTAGTATACTTATTATTAGTATAATTTATTGTTTATTTTATTTATACCCTTTTATTGAAACACTGTGTGTATTTATAATGGGGAGATTTTGCACTGATTGTTTAATTGAAAAATGGCTCTGGGAAAAGAAACCGAAACGTTTTCATTTTTTGAACTTTTCCAAGGTTTATTTTGGGAGGGGACCCCCCCCGATTGTTTGAAAATTTTTTGGGTGTTGCGGTTTTTTTTCCACATATATAAATAATATTTTAAAATATCTTTTAGAAAAATAATAAAATATATATATATAAAAAATACTCACCGGGCCCCTTTATTTAGGTACCCTGTCCAACCGCCCCGTTAACACTTTAAATTTTTTTAAACGCCCCAAACACATGGCGGCAACTCAGTCATTTTTGGGGAAGAAAACATTTTCCCAAAACAAACTCCTGCAGTTTAAAACCCCAAACATCATATGGGGAAGAAAGGTGATTTGAGTGCCTTTGAACGTGGCCTGGTTGTTGGGCCCCGAAGGGCTGGTCGAGTATTTTTAAAACTGCTGATCTCCTGGGATTTTTCAAAGCACAACCAAACTCTAGGGTTTTTCAAAAAAGGCCGAAAAAGAAAAAAAAAAAAATCCCCGTGGCCCGGGAGTCCTGTGGGGCGGGAAAAGGCCCTTTTTTGAAATTTCCCAAAGGGCAAAGGACATGGGGAGACTGGTTCGGGGCTGAAAAGAAAGGCAACAGTTTGGGGCCCAAAAAGCCCCCCGTTACAACCAAAAGGGAGGCAGAAGAGCATCCTAACGCACAGTAAAGGCGAACTTTGAGGCAGGAAAGGGCTACAAACGGCAGAAGACCCCCCGGGGGCCACCCCACATTCAGCTAAAAAACAGGAAAATTGAGGCTCCAATTTTGCCCCCAACCCATCGAAATTGGAACCCGTAGAAGATTGGAAAAACGTTCCTGGGCTAAGATCTCGATTTCTGCTGCGCTTTCGGATTGGGAGGGTCAGAATTTGGGGGCCCAAAAACATAAAGCATGGATCCATCCCCTTTATTAACATTTTAGGCTGGTGGGGGTGGGTCCCTGGGTGGGGAAAAATTTTTTTGGCACTCTTTGGGGCCCCCGGTAAACCAAAATTTAGCATCTTTGCAAAAACCCTTTTTGGGAAACAAAGGGCCCCGAAGAATTGAGGCAGTTTTGAAGGCAAAAAGGGGGCCAACCCCCTTACTAAACATGGGTGTACCTAAAAAAAATGGCCGGTGAGTGTATATATATATATAATATGTTTTCATATACTGCACCCCGGGACTGGTTGATTTTAATTGTAAGGTGTTGTTTTTTAGTCCCCCATGAAAGTCAAAATGTGAACAGCATGATGAGGATGACTGTTTTTTAAAACCAATTTTAAATTGAACCCCCTAAATTTTTTTGGGGGGGATTTAGGGGTCCCCAAACACCTTTTGTGAATTCCCGCCTTTTTGCTCCTTGTTAGAGATCAGCAAGTTGTACAAAAATACCTAAAAAGTACTGAAAAACTAACCCTAGGACATTTCAATTTTAAAAATTTTAAAAAGATGGTCCATTTATTTCTTTTAAAAAAAAAGTTTAAGACATTTTATGCTCATCCTTAAATTTCAACCAGAAGCCAAATATCCCTAACTTTTTTTGAGTATTGTATATATACCCTACATGCCCTATATACCTTACAATGCCCTGTCTGTCTGTTAGAGGACCCACCCCGAAAAGGGTTTCAACACCCTGTCTTTGTTGTTGTTCCTGAACTAAGGGTATATCAATAAACAATAAAAGTTATAAAATTAGATCCATTTTCAACCAGAAACAAATTTGCCAAACCCCCACTTTGGGTTTTTAAAAAAATTTGGATTTTGGATTTCCGGGCCCCATAGATAGGAAAAGGGACAAAAGAGAAATCGATGTTGTTCTTTAAATTAAAATTTGGGCTGCAAAAGTATTCATACCCCCTTTAAATTTGTTCATTTTTTAAATTTAAAAACCACAAACAAATATATTCTAATTGGGTAAATTTTTTTTGTGATAGACCAACAAAAACCTTTGCAAGTAATTTTTGAATTAAAAAAAATGATAAAAGTTGGGTTTTCCCAAATTTTTTTCAAATGAAAGGGGAAAATGAAAATTTTGGCTGTTTACGGACGAGAAAAATGTAAAAACCCGAAAACCCCCCGCAAAGCGGGATTGGGGCTTTCTGCGGCGGGAGTTCACCAGTCCTACCCCTGACCGTGACTTTCTTTCGGAAGGGACTGAAGTTCCCCCGTGGTACAAAAACGTCAGGCAGGGGTCGTAGTTTTGGGGAAAAGGCAGGGGTCAGGACGGCGGGAAAAGGTTTCGTTGGGCGTTTGGCAGGGCAGGAGGTTTAGGGGAGGCGGGAAATTTTTTTGGTCGAAGGGAAAGGAGCAAATGGTACTAGTCGGTTTAAAAAGCTCCGGATCCCTGGGGATGGAAAGCGGGTTTTTTACCATATCTTTTTGAGCCCACATATTTTTAACAAGGACATAGGGGAAACCCTCCTTCTTTAGCTACGAAAAAGAACCGGGCCCAGCTCAGAGGAGGACTTGCGAATTTAAAACCCCTTCCCGGAGAATTTCCTTTTATAAAAGGGAGACATAGCCAAGTCTTTTTGTTTTTGGGACAAACAGGGGGTAAAAACCCCGCCCCTTTGGGGGAAAACTCCCGGGCCCGAAGACAAATAAAACATCCTATGGGGATGGAAACCAATGTTTTCAGCTTGCTTCTCGGAGAAAAACGTCCCTTTAAAGGCTTTTTAAAATTGGGGGGGCAGGCCCCCAGCGCTTAGAAAGGCACAGGAGAAGTAGTAAGCAGGGGCCAGGTGCCACCAAACGCGAGACTGGCACACCGAACCCCAACCAAGTTTCGCCATCTCCCATTTAGCACGGGAGCATGGCGCGCAGCCACGGAAACCCAGGGAAGGGGACGAGGAGGAAGGGGGTACACGTAAAAAGCAAGTTCTCATTTGCAGAATCCCTATTTGTGGGACCAGCGGCTCAGTGGGAAGCGAATTGGATCCCGAGAACCTTCCACTGACGAGGAGTTGAGTAGTGTTCTCCAGGTGGATCACAGGGAATTATGCTGGGGAAAAAAAAGGGGAGCACCAAGAAATTCCCAGCTGACCCAAGTAGGAAAACGCAATGTGAAACTGGGAAACTGACCCAGTGCCGACGATCACGGGGATGGGAGGGGGGAGAGGCCTTGCTCTCAACCTAGGGGGTGCTTCCCATGCCCAAGGTGCCCCGTTTCCCCGAACGCTGGGGCGCAGTGGGCAGGTCGGCGGAAATGGTTGAAAAGCCACGTACAGACAAAGATCCCCCTCACGTCTTCTGTTACCTCTGTTTTCCAGACGGTGAGTCTTTCCATTCCATGGCCCCCTCGGAAAACAGGCAGAATGGCAACTGTGGCGGGCTTTGGGGGTACTGGAGCCCCCCAAGAGGGGGAACGGCGGGGCCTAGCCCCGGTTTTTCGTTCTTGTGTTTGTTCCTCCTGGCGCCGTGAAACGGATGACAAAAAATAAAATGGCCAGGGAGATAAGGTCCCAATCAAAGGGAAAGGGGGGGTCCCGGGCTGACAGGGCCCTCCCTTTATCGACTGGAGAGGCCATTCTTGAAGGGGGGCAGAGCACCGCTGGGTTATTCCACATAACCTCGGAAGCCAAAGTGCGGAAACGTTTCCCGGCTAATTGCCTACAGAAAGTCCCCTTTTTTTCAGGTTTTGGGAATCCCCGACAGAAGGAAAACCCGGGCAGGTTCCCCCGAAAACACTCCTGAACTCGGTGAAGGGAAAGTAGCAAGGTTTTGGCCGGTCGGGGATCCGGGGCGTCCCTGTCCAGAGGGGGGGTAGCCCAAACCCGGGCTTTAGGAGGGGAAGGGGTGAGCAAAGAACGCCACCTTTGCCGTTCGGGAAAGGAAAAAAGGTTGGCCATTAATTTTGATATGAAGGGAGCATTGGGTGATAAAAACCCCCGCAAGCCTTTTGGGTTCCCCTCGAAAATTTTCGGCATAGACAGACAGAAACCATGGAACCCGCGTTCGGAGGGGAAAAACCGAAGGAGCGCGGGAGCCATGGGGCGGGTTGCTGCTTTCGAGCGGCCAGGAATTGGGGGGCATCATGGCGGAGAGATGGCTGATTGGGTGGGGTTGGGTGAGCGACTGTTGCGACTGGGTGAGCCCAATGGTGGGTGGAGGGTCAGCGGGGGCCCGGGATAGGCACCTTTGGCGGGATTCCCCTGCCCGGGCTTACTTTCACGGCAGAGTTTTGGATCCTCTGAACCACCCCCAAGGATGGGGGTAAGCCGAGCCAGGGGGGGAATTAAGTAGGTCCCGGTTTTTACCAGAGCCCCCCCGCAAAGCGGGATGGCTTGCTCGGGGGGGTCTACCGGGTTCGCTCCCCCTGACGTGACTTGCTTGCGGAGGACCCAAGTGTCGGTGGACAAATACGTCAGGCAGCTCGAGTCGGGGACAGGCAGGAGGTCAGGACGGGGCGGAAATGGTTCGGGGTGTGGACAGGGGGAGATCAGGGCAGGCGGAAAGATTCGTGGTCGAGGAACGGAGCAAAGGGTACGGTACACAGAAAATCAGAACAACAAGGAACACTTCTTATAGGCTAAAGGGCACTAAGCCCGGGGCACAATACTCGGGGAAGGGGGCCTTAAAAAAGGGGAAATGACCGGCAAAACCCAATTACCGGTGCCGGGCCCCTTTTAAATTTAAACGACCCGGCGCATGCCCCCGGGGACCCGGGGGACGCACGCGCCGGGAAACGGGAGTTACAGCAGGAGCGCGGCCATAAGTGGCAGGGACCCGGTCGTGGGGGGGCCACGGGTGTGCTTGCGACCCGGGACGGGGGTCGCAGGCCCACCCGTGACAGTGGCATGCATATGTATGTGTTCAGCCACCTGTACTCTGATACCACTAAAAATCCGTGTAACCAAATTTCCTTTTTAAGTCCCTAATTTGTAAATAGGTACATTTAATTTTTTCTTCTAAGCTACAGCTTTTTTTGAAGGCCTCAAAGGTTTGTTAGAAAACATTAGTGAACAAACGCATATGAAAACAAGGGAAACACCGACAGCTCAGAGATAGTTGTGGGGAAAGGGTTTTTGAAGGCTTAGGTTTTAAAATATTGCCCAAGCCCTGAACATCTCACGACGGACTGTACAATTAATCATCTGTAAATGGAAGGATTATGGCACAACTGCTAACCTATCAAGACATGGCCGTCCACCTAAACTGACATCCCAAAACAAGGAGAACACGAGTAAGAGAAGCAGCCAAGAGGGCCAGGGTCACGCTGTAGGAGCTTCCATGATCCACAGCTTAGAAGGGAGAATCTGGCCACAGGACAATTATTAGTCGTGTACTCCACAAATCTGACCTTTATGGAAGAGCGGCAAGAAGAAAGCCAATTTTGAAAACATGCCATAAGAAGTCCTATTTGCAGTTTGCATACACCATTTGGTGATGTTTGCCCACTTTATTAGATATTTTCTGTCACCTCCTTTTTATGTATATTTTATTACGTATATTAATACATTTATAATTTTATGGTTGGCTTTATGCTTTGGACTCTATGCTCTTTCTTGTAATGAGTCAAAATGCTAGGGCACTGCAGCAGCAACCCACAGTCTCAACGGCACAGGTGCCGATAGGCTGTCAGAAAGAGCTCGCGCCACCTGTCTAACCAGCTAGATGCCACAATTTTTACTGATCATAGCATCTACAGTACATCCTGGTCATTGGACCAGGAACCTGGCTGTATCTTATAGCTAGTTCTCTCTGTGGGCAACACGCCTGGTTGTGGCAATTAACTTAAAGCTGTTGTATAATGCAGGGCTGTGGAGTCGGAGTCGTGGAGTCGGAGTCGGTGCCTATTTTGCAGGAGTCGGAGTCGTCATAAAATAGACCGACTCCGACTCCCAAAACATATAATAAGTTCTTCCAGTTAGTTCGATTCAGTGCAAAGAGCAAGAGGAATTGGGTCCAGCCAGTGCTACTGCTCCCATATCTTCAGCCTTATCACATGAGGAGTGTAATTGATGATATAGAGCAGGCAAAGCGCTACCGCAGGGGAAAAGATTCCGCTCCCAGGGCAAACAGATTCCAGCAAAATGTTTCACCTGCTTTCAAAGAAGAAAGAAAAACCCAACCATTCATCAAAAGGACTGGGGCTGAGGAAAATTTTTTTTATCCCCTAAACTTTTGTTAAGATGTTTGGCCCCTGTGGTCCCCCCGCTTTCCCCCCCCCCAAATTTAGTGTAAGGGCTGTTTCTTACCGGGAAAATAATAATCAAGGTGGGGTCTGTTTGCAGGTTTGAGGAGGAAATTTAAAAAATATTTCTCAGAAAAAAATTCAGAGACCCCAAACAAATGCCCTGTAGGTTTTACATTTTACTTTTTTTTTTGTTTTCCCCAAAGTCATACCCAAAATAAATATATTTTAAAAATGAAAAAGGAAAAAGGGGTAACAAGGTTTTGGGGAATTTGGGGACTTTCAGGCTCAAATCTCACCATCCACAAACGGGCTTTGAAATTTTTAAAGTACGGGGTAATTTTTATACTACATATTTTAAACCTACTTTTTAACATAAATTTGACTTAAAAAATGTTTTTTAGAATCTGCTAAAATTCTGCAGTTTTTTCCCTGTAACTGAATTGGTACTTTTTTGCTCCAAAAAATCAAATATTTAAATTTTTTATTATTTTTTTTAGTTTTTGGGGGAAACCCAAACCTTTTGGGTTTTCCCAATACTCCCTGAACCCCTTTTCCCTGGGCTCTGGATCAGGGGTAAAGCATGCCTTTTCCCCAAAACCCTGACCCCAGGTCTCTTCTACACTTTTCCCAATTTTGGGTGCAGCCAAATTTTGGATAAAAAATACAGCTTTTTTTTTCAACTCGACCCACAAGTGTTCAAAAAAATTGTTACCCTTTTGCCTTGTCTGGTCTATTCTACCTAAAAAGTTTGTTTTTTGTATCATAAAGTGATAAAACAGCCTGATGTTACCTTTTACTACTGCCCAAAATTATCACTTTAAACATGCGGTGTAGGGGGGATTTTGGAGTCGGAGACAGGGGTTTGGGAGGGCGAAGGTTTGGGAATTTTTGGGGTTTTTGGGGTCGGTGCTTTGGCTTGCCCCACCCACAGCCCTGGTTATAATGGGGAAGGGGAATTAAGGGGGTGTAAAAGGGGGAAACAACCCCAAAAAGGGTTTTGTGGGTTTTAAAACCTTGGTGAATGCCTTCTGGGGAGAAAAAAGGGGGGTCACAATGAAAGCATACAAAAATTTAAACGCATTTAAGAACTTAACCCAAAGGGTTCACTCAGAAAGGGGGGCATTTATTTTTGGGAGGGGTTTTTTCAACATGTAACAAATTCATTTTTGTTTTTAAAGGTTTTCTGAGAGCCATAAGGTTTTTTACATAGCCTTATATCAAATTCAAATTCACATGGGATATGCAGTTACATTTTTTTTTCGGGAACAGTTAAAAAAACAAATGTGATTGTATAAAGGGGTCAATTATGTTATGAACCCTAGATGCAAGGGGTGACAACCAAACCAATGGGTTTCAAAGACAATGAAGAGATTGCTTGTGGGAAAAAAAATTTTAGGGGCACTGGCCCCTTTTTTACCCGGTCGCCCTTTTTGACCTCTAGCAGGACCCACGACCTGCCCTTTAAAAGGAGCATTAAAATTTTTCAAATTTTTTATCACCTCCTTTATTTTTATCTGTGTAACTCAATAGGTGTCAAGTTTAACAAAAATTCCCCCTAACTCGTGTATCCATATGTTTCCTCCCCAAAAACCCCAGAGGGTAAACATTTGTTTTTTAGTACCTTCTACTTTTTTATTTTTTTAAATGCTCCATACATGTCAGGTGTATATAACCTGCATAACTTATAGGGGTTCAGTGGTTAAATAGACTCATTTACTCGATCTACAGTTATAAGTGTTGTATAATACCCTCTTTGTATTCCTGCTATGTTCTATAGGGGCAGGTGTGTGTGGTATATATTTCCCACTCCCTCAAAAGGGTGTCAGGTGATATTATACCCCTTCCTTATATATATATACCTGCTTGCTCTTAAATGTCCCCGTGTGTTAATTTATAGCATCCCTTTTTATAAGTGTCAAGTTATTAAAAACCCCCCTCCTTTATATATCCAGCACATGTTCTGTAGGTCAGGTGTGTGTATATAGCAATCCCCAACCCTTTTATTTTAAAACCTGCATATTTTTATAGGTATCAAGTTGTTGTTTATATAATATCCCCCCTTGTAATCCCGCATTGTTCTCTAGGGGCCCCCGGTGTGTTATAGTACCCCCCCTTTATTTTTTTTCCAAATATGCCTATAGGGTCGGTGTGCAATAGTACCCCCTCCCCTTTTTATCCGCATATTTCTATAGGTTCAGGGGTGTTATTAAATATCCCCTCCCCTATAATCCGCTATGTTTATAGGGGTTCAGCTGTGGTGGTGTGTGTTGTGTGTGTGTAGTATCCCCTCCCTTATATATTCTGCATATGTTCTATAGCTGTCAGGTGTGTGTGTGGTATAAGTACCCCCCCTTATATCCTGCAAATTTTCTATATTATCAGGTGTGGTTTAAAAATGTATACCCCTCCCTTGTATATCCGCATATGTCTCCTAGGACCAGGTGTGTATATAGTACCTCCGCCCTTATATTTATATCCTGCATATGTTATATAGGTGTCAGGTGTGTATATATTACCCACTCCCTTATATTTATATCCTACATATGCTCTATAGGTGTCAGGTGTGTATATAGTACCCACTCCCTTATATTTATATCCTACATATGCTCTATAGGTGTCAGGTCTGTATATAGTACCCCCTCCCTTATTTTATCCTGCATATATTTATAAAATGTCAGGTGGTGAATATAGTAACCCCTCCCTTTTAAATCCTTTCAAAATGTTCTATAGCTGTCAGCTGTGTGTGTGTGTATATATAGTATACCCTCCCTTGTATATCCTGCATATGTTCTCTAGGTGCCAGGTGTGTATATAGTATCCCCTCCCTTATATATCCTGCATATATTCTATAGGCGTCAGGTGTGTGTATATAGTATCCCCTCCCATATATATCCTGCATATATTATATAGGTATCATGTGTGTATATAGTACCCCTCCCTTATATTTATATCCTATATATGCTCTATAGGTGTCAGGTCTGTATATAGTACCCCCTCCCTTATATATCCTGCATATATTCTATAGGTGTCAGGTGTGTATATATAGTATCCCCTCCCTTATATATCCTGCATATGTTATATATGTCAGGTTTTGTATAGTGTATCCCTCCTATATTATCTGCATAACTTTATTATTTAATATCTGATATTTATATCCTGCATATGTTATATAGGTGTCAGGTGTGTGTATATAGTCTCCCCTCCCTTATATATCCTGCATATGTTCTATAGGTGTCAGGTGTGTATATAGTATCCCCTCCCTTGTATATTCTGCATATGTTCTATAGGTGTCAGGTGTGTGTATATAGTATCCCCTCCCTTATATTTATATCCTGCATATGTTCTATAGGTGTCAGGGGTGTGTATATATCATCCACTCCCATATATTTATATCCTAAATATGCTCTATAGGTGTCAGGTGTGTGTATATAGTACCCCCTCCCTTATATCCTGCATTTGCTCTATTGGTGTCTGGTGTGTATATAGTATCCCCTCCCTTATATTTATATCCTGCATATGTTATATAGATGTCAGGTGTGTTTCTCCCACATTGATGGACATCGTGGTCCCTGTAGTATGATTGTATAAGCGCTCGGTGATGTGTGATGGAATGGAGCAGTCTGGATGCCCCACCCCAGTTCGTGTAGTGGTTTGCGCCGGTCCTCCCCCGGCCCTCGGATCCGTGGATTTGTCCACTGAGTGTCGGAGGGGGAACCGGGCAGTGACAGGAGCGAAGCCGGGAGGAGAATGAGTAGAGCCGGGCCGGGGAAGCTGCGTCATGGCCTCCAACTCCACGGACATCGTAAGACAGGGCTACGTGCGAATGAAGAGCAGGAAACTCGGGGTGTGTATCGCTGTCATGGGCTGCACCCCTCATACACCGCACAATAGCTGGCCCTGCATGAGCACCCCTATATCATGTACACTGCAGCACAGCAAGCTGCGCGGACACTGCCCCCAACAAAGAGCCCCGACCTGAACCCTGCCCCCACAGAGAGCCCCGACCTGAACCCTGCCCCAAACAGAGTGCCCCGACATGAACCTTGCCCCCAACAAAGAGCCCCGACCTGAACCCTGCCCCCAACAGAGAGCCCCGACCTGAACCCTGCCCCCAACAGAGAGCCCCGACCTGAACCCTGCCCCCAACAAAGAGCCCCGACCTGAACCCTGCCCCCAACAGAGAGCCCCGACCTGAACCCTGCCCCCCAACAGAGAGCCCCGACCTGAACCCTGCCCCCCCACAAAGAGCCCCGACCTGAACCCTGCCCCCAACAAAGAGCCCCGACCTGAACCCTGCCCCCCAACAGAGAGCCCCGACCTGAACCCTGCCCCCAACAAAGAGCCCCGACCTGAACCCTGCCCCCCAACAAAGAGCCCCGACCTGAACCCTGCCCCAACACAGACCCCCGACCTGAACCCTGCCCCCCAACAAAGAGCCCCGACCTGAACCCTGCCCCAACAAAGAGCCCCGACCTGAACCCTGCCCCCCAACAAAGAGCCCCGACCTGAACCCTGCCCCCAACAGAGAGCCCCGACCTGAACCCTGCCCCCAACAGAGAGCCCCGACCTGAACCCTGCCCCCAACAAAGAGCCCCGACCTGAACCCTGCCCCAACAGAGAGCCCCGACCGGAACCTGCCCCAACAGAGAGCCCCGACCTGAACCCTGCCCCCAACAAAGAGCCCCGACCTGAACCCTGCCCCCAACAAAGAGCCCCGACCTGAACCCTGCCCCCAACAGAGAGCCCCGACCTGAACCCTGCCCCCCCAACAGAGAGCCCCGACCTGAACCCTGCCCCCAACAAAGAGCCCCGACCTGAACCCTGCCCCCAACAGAGAGCCCCGACCTGAACCCTGCCCCCAACAAAGAGCCCCGACCTGAACCCTACCCCCACCAACGAGCCCCGACCTGAACCCTGCCCCCAACAAAGAGCCCCGACCTGAACCCTGCCCCCAACAAAGAGCCCCCGACCTGAACCCTGCCCCCCAACAGAGAGCCCCGACCTGAACCCTGCCCCCCAACAGAGAGCCCCGACCTGAACCCTGCCCCCCAACAGAGAGCCCCGACCTGAACCCTGCCCCCCAACAAAGAGCCCCGACCTGAACCCTGCCCCCCAACAAAGAGCCCCGACCTGAACCCTGCCCCCCAACAACCTGCAGCCTACATGAACCCTGCCCCCCAACAAAGAGCCCCGACCTGAACCCGGCCCCCAACAGAGAGCCCCGACCTGAACCCTGCCCCCAAAAGAGAGCCCCGACCTGAACCCTGCCCCCAACAAAAGAGCCCGACCTGGACCCTGCCCCCAACATAGAGCCCCGACCTGAACCCTGCCCCCAAACAACCTGCAGCCTCCCTAAACCCTGCCCCCCAACAATGAGCCCCGACCTGAACCCTGCCCCCAACAAAGAGCCCCGACCTGAACCCTGCCCCCAACAAAGAGCCCCGACCTGATCCCTGCCCCCCAACACAGAGCCCGACCTGAACCCTGCCCCCCAACAGAGAGCCCCGACCTGAACCCTGCCCCCCAACAGAGAGCCCCGACCTGAACCCTGCCCCCCAACAAAGAGCGCCGACCTGAACCCTGCCCCCCAACAAAGAGCCCCGACCTGAACCCTGCCCCCCAACAAAGAGCCCCGACCTGAACCCTGCCCCCAACAAAGTGCCCCGACCTGTTCCATGCCCCCTACAAAGAGCCCCGACCTGAACCCTGCCCCCAACAAAGAGCCCCGACCTGAACCCTGCCCCCCAACAAAGAGCCCCGACCTGAACCCTGCCCCCCCAACAGAGAGCCCCGACCTGAACCCTGCCCCCAACAAAGAGCCCCGACCTGAACCCTGCCCCCAACAAAGAGCCCCGACCTGAACCCTGCCCCCCAACAAAGAGCCCCGACCTGAACCCTGCCCCCCAACAACCTGCAGCCTACATGAACCCTGCCCCCCAACAAAGAGCCCCGACCTGAACCCTGCCCCCCAACAACCTGCAGCCTACATGAACCCTGCCCCCCAACAAAGAGCCCCGACCTGAACCCTGCCCCCCAACAACCTGCAGCCTACATGAACCCTGCCCCCCAACAAAGAGCCCCGACCTGAACCCTGCCCCCCAACAAAGAGCCCCGACCTGAACCCTGCCCCCAACAAAGAGCCCCGACCTGAACCCTGCCCCCAACAAAGAGCCCCGACCTGAACCCTGCCCCCAACAGAGAGCCCCGACCTGAACCCTGCCCCCCAACAAAGAGCCCCGACCTGAACCCTGCCCCCCAACAAAGAGCCCCGACCTGAACCCTGCCCCCCCAACAAAGAGCGCCGACCTGAACCCTGCTCCCCAACAACCTACAGCCTACATGAACCCTGCCCCCCAACAGAGAGCCCTTACCTGAACCCGGCCCCCAACAGAGAGCCCCGACCTGAACCCTGCCCCCAAAAAAGAGCCCCCGACCTGAACCCTGCCCCCAACAAAGAGCCCCGACCTGAACCCTGCCCCCAACAAAGAGCCCCGACCTGAACCCTGCCCCCCAACAACCTGCAGCCTACGCCCCCCAACAAAGAGCCCCGACCTGAACCCTGCCCCAACAAAGAGCCCCGACCTGACCCTGCCCCCAACAACGAGCCCCGACCTGAACCTGTCCCCCACCAGAAAACCCCGACCTGAACCCTGCACCCAACATGAGCCACATGAACCCTGCCCCCAACACAGAGCCCCGACATGAACCCTGCCCCCCAACACAGAGCCCCGACCTGAACCCTGCCCCCCAACAAAGAGCCCCGACCTGAACCCTGCCCCCCCAACACAGAGCCCCGACCTGAACCCTGCCCCCCAACAAAGAGCCCGACCTGAACCCTGCCCCCAACAAAAAAGCCCCGAGCCGAACCCGCCCCCAACAAGAGCCTCATGAACCCCCTGCCCCCAACAAAGAGCCCATGAACCCTGCCCCCAACAAGGGCCCCCGCCTGAACCCTGCCCCCCAACAAAGAGCCCCAACCTGAACCCTGCCCCCAAACAAGAGCCCGACCTGAACCCTGCCCCCCAACAAAGAGCCCCGACCTGAACCCTGCCCCCCAACAAAGAGCCCCGACCTGAACCCTGCCCCCAACAACCTGCAGCCTTCATGAACCCTGCCCTCCCCACAACCTGCAGCCTACATGAACCCTGCCCCCCAACAAAGAGCCCCGACCTGAACCCTGCTCCCCAACAAAGAGCCCCGACCTGAACCCTGCCCCCCAACAACCTGCAGCTTAGATGAACCCTGCCCCCCACCAAAGAGCCCCGACCTGAACCCTGCCCCCCCCAACACCCTGCAGCCTACATGAACCCTGCCCCCCCAACAGAGAGCCCCGACCTGAACCCTGCCCCCAACAGAGAGCCCCGACCTGAACCCTTCCCCCAACAGAGAGCCCCGACCTGAACCCTGCCCCCAAAAGAGAGCCCCGACCTGAACCCCGCCCCCCCAAAAGAGAGCCCGACTGAACCCTGCCCCCCAACAAAGAGCCCCCACCTGAACCCGCCCCCAACAAAAAGCCCCGACCTGAACCCTGCCCCCCAACAGAGCCACTGAACCCTGCCCCCCCAAAAAAGAGCCCGACCTGAACCCTGCCCCCAACAAAGAGCCCCGACCTGACCCCCGGCCCCCAACAAGAGCCACTGAACCCTGCCCCCCAACAGAGAGCCCGACCTGAACCCTGCCCCCAACAGAGAGCCCCGACCTGAACCCTGCCCCCAACAACGAGCGCCGACCTGAACCCTGCTCCCAACAACCTGCAGCCTACATGAACCCTGCCACCCAACAAAGAGCCCCACGGACCCTGAAAACCCCCTGCCCCCCAACAAAGAGCCCGACTGAACCCTGCCCCCAACAAAGAGCCCCGACCTGAACCCTGCCCCCAACAAGAGAAGCCTAAAACCGACCTGAACCCTCCCCCCAAAAAGAGGGGCCCCCACCTGAACCCTGCCCCCCACAAAGAGCCCCGACCTGAACCCGCCCCCCAACACAGAGCCCCGACATGAACCCTGCCCCCCAACAAAGGAAGCCGCCAACTGACAAAACCCCGCCCCCCAACAAGAGCCTACATGAACCCTGCCCCCAACAAAGAGCCCCGACCTGAACCCCGCCCCCCAACAAAGAGCCCCGACCTGAACCCTGCCCCCAACAAAGAGCCCCGACCCGAACCCTGCCCCACAAACCCGACCTGAACCCCGCCCCCAACCAGAGCCCCGACCTGAACCCTGCCCCCAACAGAGAGCCCCGCCCAGAACCCTGCCCCCCAACAGAGAGCCCGACCTGAACCCTGCCCCCCAACAAGAGCCACCCGAACCCTGCCCCCCAACAAAGAGCCGACCTGAACCTGCCCCCAACAAAGAGCCCCGACCGGAACCCTGCCCCCCAACAAAGAGCCCCGACCTGAACCCTGCCCCCCCCCAGAGAGCCCCGACCTGAACCCTTCCCCCAACAGAGAGCCCCCACCTGAACCCCGAACAAGCCCCACCAAACAAAGAGAGCCCCACCCGAACCCTGCCCCCCAACAAGAGCGCCCTAACCTGGAAAACCCTGACCCCCCCCAAAAAAGAGCCCCACCTGAACCCTGGCCCCCAACAAAAAGAGCCTAAACCCCCTGAACCCTGCCCCCAACAGAGAGCCCCGACCTGAACCCACCTGCCCCCCCCAACAAAGGAGCCCGAGACTGAACCCTGCCCCCAACAAGAGCCCCCCAGACCCCCCCCGGGGAACCCCCTGTCCCCCACCAAACCCCCCAAAAAGCCCCCGACCCCCTGAATCCCCCCCCCCAGCCCCCAAAAACCCCACAACCCCGCAGGGCCCACCTGATCCCTGCCCCCCCAAACCAACCCCGCAAAACCCCCCATGAAAACCCCGCCCAAACCCCCCAACAACAAGGCAGCCTCCCCAAAACCATGAACCCTGCCCCCCAACCAACCCTGCCCCCCGGCCCCACCTGAACCCTGCCCCCCACAACCTGCAGCCTACCTGAACCCTGCCCCCAACAACCTGCAGCCTACATGAACCCTGCACCCAACAACCTGCAGCCTACATGAACCCTGCCCCCCAATAACCTGCAGCCTACATGATCCCTGCCCCCCAACAACCTGCAGCCTACATGAACCCTGCACCCAACAACCTGCAGCCTACATGAACCTGCCCCCCAACAACCTGCCTCAGCCCCGCATGGAAACCCCGCCCCCCCCAACCCAAAACCCCGCCCCCCAAAGGGCCCGCATGATCCCTGCCCCCCAACAACCTGCAGCCTACATGAGCCCTGCACCCCAACAACCTGCAGCCTACATGAGCCCTGCACCCCAACAACCTGCAGCCTACATGAACCCTGCCCCCCAACAACCTGCAGCCTACATACCCTGCCCCCCAACAACCTGCAACCTATCAACCCTGCCCCCAACAACCTGCAGCCTACCTGATCCCTACCCCCAACAACCTGCAGCCTACATGAACCCTGCACCCAACAACCTGCAGCCTACATGAACCCTGCCCCCAACAACCTGCAGCCTACATGAACCTGCCCTCCCAACAACCTGCAGCCTACATGATGACACCTATCATGAACACTACATCCCAATAAACAGCATTCTGTACAAACACTGCACCTCAACAATCATACATAATGACACACGAACAGTGCTTTACGTGGACGCTGCACCCCAACAGCAATTCACTGCATAAGCACTGGATCCCATACTGCTCATTATTACTACATATACCATGTGCTCATCGCAACGGATCTCTATTACTACAAGTATTGTACAATGCTATATTTCTTTATGGTCCCTTCTACTACATGTACTGTAACATATTCCCTATTAATCCCTATTACCCCTTATACTGCACAGTGACATATTCTTTACTAATCCCTATTACTACATGTATTGTACAGTGATATATTTTTTACCAGTCCTTATTACTAAATGTATTGTACTGTGATGTATTCCTTACTAACATATATTACTATATGTACTACATAGTGACACATTCCTTACCAATAATAATCTTTATTTTAAAACGCCAACATACTCCGCAGCACTTTACAAGGGAGAGAATATAACTGCAGACAAAACACAAACATTACATAGTAAAAATCTACTTCCAGATTAGACACAAGGTGCGCGCGGCCTGCGCGCAAGAGCTTACAATCCATAAGGGTGTATAAGTGAGACGAAAGGTGCTTGGTTTACACCATGGTCCAGCCATGTTTCATTAATATGGGGTGGTTTACATAAAAGTTGGTTGACCCTGCCACCCTGACAGTACATCTATATACAGATAAGTGCCTGTGAGTGCCCAAGTGTAGGGAGTGTGAAATGTGTGTGACAGAGGGTGGGGGGGTGAGTAATTAGGGCTCTTGGGAGGTCTGCCTAGGAAGAGGTATTCTCAGGGGGCACTTAAAACTTTGGGGGTTGTGAGTTTGCCTGATTGTCCAGGGTAGCATGTTCCAGAGAACTGGTGAAGCACGATGTGAAATCTTGGAGACGAGCATGGGAGGTTCGGAGGATTGAGGCCAGTCTCTATTACTACATGTACAGTACTGTGATATGGGCCTTAGAAATCCCTATTACTACATATGATACAGTGACATATTTCTTAATAATCTCTCCTACTACAGGTATTGTACAGTGAAATATTAATTATTATTCCCTACAATTACATGTACAGTATTATACTGTGAGATGCTCCTTACTAATCCCTATTACTTTATGTACTACACAGCGACATATTCCTTACTAATCTCTATTACTACATATTGTACAATAACATATTCCTTACTAATTCCTATCACTACATGCATTAAACAGAGACATACAGTGGGGAAAATAAGTATTTGATACACTGGTGATTTTGCAAGCTTTTCCACCTACAAAGAATGGAGAGGTCTGGAATTTTTATCGTACACTTCAACTGTGAGACAGAATCTAAAAAAAAATCCAGAAAATTACATTGTATGGTTTATAAATAATTAATTTGCATTTTATTGCATGAAATAAGTATTTGATCACCTACCAAGCAGCAACAATTCTGGCTGTCACAGACCTGTTAGTTTTTCTTTAAGAAGCCCTCCTACTCTGCACTCATTACCTGTATTAATTGCACCTGTTTAGACTTGTTGCTTGTATAAAAGACACCTGTCCACACACAATCAATCACACTCCAACCTCTCCACCATGGTCAAGTCTAAGGACATCAGGAACAGAATTGTAGACCTGACAAGGTAGGATGGGTTCAGGACAATAGGAAGCAGCTTGGTGGGAGGTAAAAATGTTGGGACAATTTTAGAAAATGAAAAAATGAAGATGGGGCTGTCAATCTTCCTCGGGCTGGAGTTCCCTGCAAGATCTCACCTCGGGGGAAGGATGATTTTTAGATAGGTCAAAATCACCCAAATACATGGAAGGGCCTATCAATGAGGCTGAAACCCAGTCTCAAAGATTACATTAGTAAAAACATATGCCATCATGGATTAAAATCCTGCAGAACACACAAGGTCCCCCTACTCACACCAGCACTTGTCCAAGCCCATTTGAAGTTGGCCTATGGCCATCTGGATGATACAGAAGAGGCATGGGAGAAGGTCATGTGGTCAGCTGAGACCAAAATAGAACTTTTTGGTATCAACTCCACTCCCCGTGTTTGGAGGAAGAAGGAGGATGAGCACAACACCAAGAACACTGTACCAACCATGAATTATGGGGGGTGGAAACATCATACCTTGGTGGAGCTTTGCTGAAAAGGGGACAGGATGACTGCACTGTATTGAAGGGAGGATGGAGGAGGCCATGGGTCGTGGCTTGGTGTTCCAGCAGGACAATGACCCAAAAAAACGCCAGGGGAACTAAGGATGGCCCCCTAAAAGATTC
Organism: Phyllomedusa bahiana; assembly: GCA_025379985.1. Taxonomy (NCBI): domain Eukaryota; kingdom Metazoa; phylum Chordata; class Amphibia; order Anura; family Hylidae; genus Phyllomedusa; species Phyllomedusa bahiana. The sequence goes on from JAODAL010051494.1 coordinate 26,593, forward strand.
AAGGTCCTGGAGTGGGCCCAGCCAAATTTCCAGACCTGAACCCAATTGAAAATC